>PVKB01000949.1:283553-535139 GCA_004027205.1 Ctenodactylus gundi | reverse complement strand
AAGCTCCACCCTTTATGAATTTGATATTCAACTCTTTAAATCACACTTAGTTTCCAAATAAAGGCAAAATGAGTTCACAATTCTCCCTAGCATGATACAACTATTCTGAATACAATCAAAATATAATAATTCTTTCTCCAAATCCCCATCAGTTTCAGCAGTATTCAAAAGTCTAAGTCAAATCTCTGAGACTCCAGTCCTATAATAGTCTTAGTCCTATAAAAACTTTTAAAAAGTTAAATAATCTCAAGATGTAGTGGCATCCAATAAACATGCCTATTTGTAAAGAGAGAAATAAGAGGATAGAAATAATAGGACTAACAAAACTCAGCAGGGCATATGTTAAATCCTATAGCTTTATGTTCTGTATTTAGGGTACATAGTGATAAGATACGAGTGCCCCAGGGTTTTGCTAGTCCATCTCATGGGCTTGCTGATGAAGCCCACACAATCTCTCCCTTGAGCTGGTTCCACTCAAGGCCTGCAGGTTCCCTTGACAACGTTTCATGTTTTGGTACTTCTAACCTGCCAGGGTCTCCACTGCACCTTTGGTCTCATACCCACAGATTCATGCATTTAACTCTCAGGGTACACTGCCTGTTGCCCTTGGTCTTCTTTTGGAATTTAGGGAGAAAACTCTCTGCCCCAGCACTCTTGCATGCTGCATGATTGAACACTCAGTATCACATACAAAATGCTAAGGTTAGACCAGCAAAAGCTAGGGCCCCTTGTACCATAGCTACAGCAATGTGTGAGTACCTGGATGCCTGACCACTGTGGAATGAATTCTTGGGAACCAATTCTCTAGGCTTCTCTCCTTGAAGACCAAGTCCATGAGCTTTCTTCTGAAGAGAGAGATTTATACCTTTATACCTTTGATCCTTCAATGAAAGGAATCTTGCTGATTTCTGAGATACACTCAAGGCATCTGTAGGCAGGGCTGTTCCTGAACTCACTATGTAGCCCAGGCATATCGGTAGATTTTTGTTTGGTTGGTTTTGCCTCAGTGTGACATGCATGTCCTCCAGTACAATTACCAATAAAGTCCTAATTCTCAATTAAAACATGATGGGCCTATCCTTTACTATTTGCATTCATATCAGCATTCAGTATTCTGATGTAAGATCAGACATGAATTACCCATTAAGCTCTGCTTCTCACATTCCACAAAGCCTCTAGTCCACATCTCCGAACCTTTTCAATTCCTCCAGCAAGCCAGTTTTAAAGGTTTCAGAACTACATGATCAGGTATGGTTACGGCAACAACTTCTCCCTAGGTACTAGTTTCCCCCATATGCAGCTTTTCCATTGTTAGACATACTGCCTAACAACATCCAGAACATCAAAAAGGCAGCGCTTATTTGGCTCATCATTTCAGAGGAATGGGTTTATGGCTGCCTCGTTCCATTGGAGGAATATCATGGAAGAATAGAGCTGCTTAGTCCATTGCACTCAGGAAGGAGAGCATGGATATTGCATCTGAGAAGAGGAACTGAGGACCAGTTACAGCCACCAAGAGAGCACCTCCATGGCCTACTGAGGCAGACCCAGAAAATGCCTGAGGTGGCTTCTAAGGCAACCAAGTTGGTTATAAAGCTTAAACATCACAACATCACTTTCATTCTTTGTAAGCTTCCAGCTGTGCAAGTCAGTGTTTCAAATCTTACTACTGATGAACAAGATAAACAAATTCCAACAATCTGCTCCTATTTTGTTCTGATTATGAAAAGTCAAGAGCAAAACACAGTTTTTTGGGGTCTCTCTCCGTGTAAAGTTACAAATGTATAGCCTCTTATTCTTTCCCAACACCTGCAAGTCACTAATGTTTATTATCCTAATCTGGGGAACCAGGCAACACATGTTATGCATGTTTTCTTAAAATTATATTTATAATTTGATGTGGTCTGTAGTCATACTAGCAAAATGTATTGAGATCTAAATTTATTTAACATATTTGGTAAATTATATCACATTCTCCATTTTGAGGTTCTTAACTTTTTTTTTAACTTTTTGATGAAATGAGTCGTCACCAAGGGTTGCTTCTCTCCCCCATGATAGTCAATTGGGATCTCTCCAATCCTTCTCAGTCTCTGACTTACACAGGCAGAGGAGTACCTACCTTGAATATTTCCCACACCTTAGCAGAGGCTAACCTGGAAAATGGTGAACTGCCTCTTAAAGCTTCCACTCAGAGAGACCACTTGCCACATTTTATTCACGTAGGAGAGTCACATGTCCACAGCCAATTTTAAGGGGGCCTAGTCATGAAAAAGGTAGACATTGGATTAAGTTGGAAAAAGGTAGAAATTGGATTAAGTGGGGAAAATGGCTACTCTTGCCTTTTTTTTCACCCAAACTATTGTTCAGAATTTCTATGTTTTAAAAATATTTTTTTGTTCTCCTTAAACTATCAAGACTCCGTGGGACTATTAATCCATGAAAGAAAAATTTATTGAGCAACTATTACAGGCACCAAAAAGGATATTAACATTAATGTCAAGGATAAATATGTTGTGTTGTATAATGGAAGAGATAGATTATGGACAAATATGACCGCATACTTGTAAGAAGCTGATACGATATTAGTGCTCTTAAAGAAAAAAAAGCAAATGTATTATGAGATTGTATTAATAGAAGCATATTCCATGTGAAGAGTACCCATGATGTTACTGCAGAGCCCACAGGTCAGACTTCTTGCAGAATATACTATTTGCAGAACAGCACAGAGGGTGATGGTAGGGGTATAAACCACACACTTGACTGTTTTTATTCAAACTTTATGAGAGTAGAAATGTTTCAGATTTTGGATGTTTTTTGAGTTATGGAATATTTTCAAGGATTTTACCAATAGAACACACTTAACCCAAAAATTCAAACTCTGAAAATCCACATTCAAAATAAATTTTGGACTTGAAATTATTTCAGGTTTTGGATTGTTGGAGTTGGGTGCTTAATCTACTGCAAGAGAAGTCTTGTGTGGACTGGATGCAGTCTGAAAAATTAAGGTGCAAGTCTCAACTAATGCTACGTTTGAAAAAAGAGATTTTCCAAAGTCTACTGTTTTCCAGTATCAAGCTTCTGAAGAGTTATTTCCATACCCTGGTAGAAAGAGCACAATTTTAATTACAAAGTGGATTATTAAAGTATAGTCCTGTCCTAGGCCTGGTAAGGAAGCCAACCTGTTTGTGTTAAATTGTATGAAGGGCAAGCTTTGTGGTATTCCCTGAGCAGTATTGAGATTCAGATACATTTGAGGGGGTAAAAACATCAAGACTGTTCTGTAAAGAATCTGCCTCTATCTTGGTGCATGTTAGGTAAAATAAGCACTACGTAATGCCCAAAGCTAGGGTGCTTGCTTCTGTACAGCTGGATAGAAAACAGAGGAGTGTTGGACTTTGAAGCAAAGTTCAAACAACTTGTCTTTGAAATCCCTCGCCATAATTTTTGAGCCCTTCATGACCCTAGTATCTATTTGTGTTTAGCAATTCTACAGTGCCCTTTATTCTGTTCACCACTAGTGAAACCTGGGGGTGAGCCAGGTGCAGGGGCATATGCCTATAATCTCAGCTACTTGGGAGGCTAAGGCAGGACTATTGTGAGTTTGAATGACATCCCTAACTCAACAAAAACAAAACTGTGTTAGGTGCTTTCCCGTTGCTGAGACAAAATACCCAACATCCACGACTTAAAGGAGGAAAGATTTAGTTAGCTCACAGTTTCAGAGGGTCTCTCACATGCACAACCCACTTACTGCACAGCCCACAATGGAGGAGGTACATGGCAGAGATTGAGGCTAGAGAGCTGCTCACCCCAGACAGAAACCAAGCAAAGCCGAGCAGAGTGAAGTTTGCAGACTGGCTAGACTAGAGCTTTCCCGGGAAGAAACTACAACAATGTTTCTTCTTCTTTCCTTGTCTTAGTTAAGAGCTGCCAGTTGCCCACCTCCCCCCAACAGGGTGGGTGCCCTTCCCTCCTCTCCTAGTCCACAAGCCAACACTGGACACCTGGAAGCTCTGCCCTGGGGCTTTCAATCACAACGAATTGAGTCCTTCCATGTCAAACCTTAAACATTTGCCCCTTCTGGTCAGGCCCTACCACCCAATATGGCAGTTTGAAATACATGAAGCTTTTCCCAGGTACTGAAGATCCAAAACGCAGCAAAAACTAAACATAAAGACTTGAATAACAGCCTTTTCCTACTGTCTCTTCTCCCCCCCCCCCCATTTTATTGATATGTAGAAGTGCAGAATTTAAGGTTTACAATGGTTTTTAGCATTTTGTGCACGTACATATCTTGTCAAGGTGACAAGGGCTTTCCCACTCTCCTTTTGTCACTCCCCATACCCTCCCTTCCCTCCTTTCACCCCCACCCTGTCCCCCTCTTTCGCTTTGCGTGGAGGTTTTCACAGGCGAATGGAAGAGACTTGAGAACATCATGCTTAGTGAAGTGAGTCAGAAGCAGAAGGTGAAACATCGGATGGTCTCTCTGGTATGAGAGACCCAGACCACAACTCCTGTTTCTTCTTAATGTTTTTACCCACTGCTGTTCAAGCAAGGAGTTCTAGGTGTATAGCGTAGTTTGCCAAGGTGGTAGGAAGAGGGACATGTAGAAAAGTTACAGAGATTAATGGAAAATGGTTGCGTAATTTCCTTGAAGAAAAAGTCTCCCAGATCCTGCCTTTCAGGTTTCTATGAGCTTAATTGTGTCCCCCTCAAATTCACAACTTGAAACACTATCTATCAATGTCAGTGTATTTTGAGATGGAACCCTTTGGATGTAGAGCCGATTAAGTGAGGTCCTAAGCACAGGGCTCTAATTCCCTCGAGTTGGTTACTTTGTAAGAAGAGGTAAACAGCATGATCTCTGTCTCGTTGACTCTCTCCTCCCCTCATCCTGGTATATGCTTAAGCAGTGTTAGATGAGAAATGCAGCAACAACCTGCCTATCTGCAAGCTCCGCACAACTCCCATGGAAAACTTAACTTACAGGACAATGATCTTGGACTTTTCTCCAGAATAGAGATCTCTGCTACTTAAACTACACACTAAGTTTTTTTTTGTTTGTTTGTTTGTTTTGTTTTGTTTTGTTTTGGAATGGCGTTCCTAGTAATGCAGAGATCAAACCTGTTTTACCCTCTTCCCAAAGATGGAGACTGATTTGGGGAAGTACTTCGGTTGCTGAGGATGGGATATTAGGGATGCAGTGACTCTGGCTTCTCCTCAGCTTAACTGCAGGACTGGGTCCTCATGCTAGAGTTCAAGGCTATTCACAGAGCAAAGTGGTAGCTTCAGGGATAAACAGCAGGGCAAAAGTTCAAGAGGAGCTGGAGCTGGAGGGGTGTCTTTAGGGAGCCGAACCTTAAGGTGAAGGTGAAAAATAATCGGAAGAAGACCCTCCCTTCCACCCCTCGTAATAAAGGTTTCATGATGGAAGCGCTAGGTTTCCAGGGCACCGGCGTAGCTCAGCTCACATAGGAGAGCTGCGAACACTGATTGCAGATGGTGAAGAATAGACAGACACACTGAGGAGAAAACTGATGAAAGTGTTATTTGCTTTTATAAAAATAATAGATCAGTTATTTGTGTGGTATGCTTCATTGTCACGGGTAAAAAAGTAAAAAAAAATATTAAATTAGTGTTAAATTAACTGTTTTATCTGAGTTCAGTTGAATATCACAGTTGGTGTCTCACAGTTCACAATTTTAAAAATTGATATGAACATTGGTGTGTTTCACACTTTCGTCATTGTCTCAGCGTGTGTCTTATGTGTTTGGCATATATGGTAGTTTTTCTGTCTTCTTACATAGTAGGGAAATTTTTAAAAACTACACCTTGTTTTTGATTGTCCTTAATATCTAACACTAGCAGATTGTTCATAAGCACGTGTTCTATAAAATGTATAATAAATGATATGTAAATTATAAAATTATTTTATGCTTGTTTTTAAATAAATTTTAAAACTTTTTAAAATGTCAAAATAGAATTTTTGAGATATATTTTGAATTAAACTATCACAAGAACTTCAGAAACCTTTCAATTCAGTCCCTTAGTTCTGGCGTGAGTTGTGCTTTTAAGCCAATTAGTTGGTTAAGCAGAAATGAAAACAATCTAGAATTGTTATTTTCAGGTTTCCTAAGGTCTTACCAGATAACAGATTTGTAATTCTCAAGAGATCATTCACTCATAGTCTTTGAATATTAAAATAATTACATGCTTTTCTAAAAAAACTGTCAGTTATTTTGGAACAAATAACTATATCTTGATGTTAAAAATGTTTGTTTATACTCATTTGAGACCATTATATCTTGCCTTTCATATCTGTTTTATGCATAAAAAATGAAAATTTGAACTCATGTAAAACAAAGTTTACATTTGCTTTCACGCCTTGGTAGAAAATATCTGTTGACAGCTGGGAGTTTACTTATTAAAAATATTTTAAAATTTAACAAATTAATTATTTTTATCTGACACATATAAATTGTACACTTTTTGTTGTATAATAGATCTCATGAGCTTATTTATCCAACCTACCTGAGAGTTTGTACACTTTGGACATCACCTACCTAACCCTGCACAGGAAGGGCATGTCAGGTGTCAGGTTTGTCGACTTACTGACCAGTCTCACTTTATTTTCATAAAATCTTTTTTCTTAATTCATATATTTTTGTCTCTATCTCTGTCTATATATGTGAATGTGTGTGTGTGTGTGTGTGTGTGTGTGTGTGTGTGCAATACATAATGTTTACATTAACTTGTGTATTTTGTGCACATGAATATTGTGCAGAAATTACAAACCCTTCCCTCTCTTTTTTTGGCCCTCCCAAATCCTTCCCATCCCCCCGAACTCCACTATCACACCCATTCGGTTCTATAAAATGACTCTGTTCTGGGTTTCTCATATAGAGAAACCATTTAATATTTAACCTTCTGTGTCTGACTCACTTCACTGATCATGATTGTCTCAAGTTATACCCATTTACCTACAAATGCGTCAAAATTCTGTCTTTATAGATGAGTGGTACACCATTGGGTACAGGCACCACAATTTTTTCATGAAATTTTTCAAGTAATAAGGCTAAGAGAGGTGAACTATGAACTAGAATTCATTTTATTTTAAAAAAAACCACAAATTTTTGAAAATATATTTTATTCTGATGTTTGACATACCTTTTATATGTCTATATTTTAGTCATATATACAGACCAAATTTTAGTTCCCTTTCTGATATTTTATTTCATACACTGTCCCATTTCAATCTCCATAGGTTTGAATATAAGCCTGTATCACTGACATCAAGTTCAAAGGTCATGTCCTCAGCAAGATCAACCTTAACCTCTCATTATTAAAAAAAAAAAATAAGAAAAAAAAGGAAGAAAGCGAAAACCTCTCATCCTCCCCGCAGCGTCCATCCTGTGGACACTAGGAGGAGCGACTGATGTAGGCCTCTTTCCCTACTGTCACTATTCCGTACCATCACTACCCACACCCTTCAAAGCCACGCACTAGAATGCTCTGTTCCATGCAGCCACCAAGCCAGTCTTCGTCTTCCTGGTTTCAAGGCTGGAGCTCATACCTTGGAATAGTGCAGGCCATATTCCAAATCTCCAGTAAGGGTTTATTGAAGAAAGAGAGTGTAAATCTGTGCTGTCCAAATGTCAGCGAATCTGAAGGGATGTGTATGAATTTATGGTGAAGGACGGGTTATCATAAGTGCTAAACCAACCCAACACAAGGGCAAGCTTCCACGAAAATCCGATTAAAATAAACGAAGGCCTTGGGGTTTTTGTGAGACGGCAGCTGCTCTCATTTCAGAATGGGCCTCTCTCTTCCCTCTGTCACAAGCCCTAAATGCTGTCTTTCTCTCATAGCTCATTCCTTCTATAATCCTTTCTGATGGGGGTCCCAGCAGCATGTCTTTCTTGGCTGGGCTGGTTGCCAATGGCCCAGATATGGACAGAAACTTGAGTAGAACATTGCGTTCTCGGACAGCTTCAACCTTCCAGCTGCTTGAAGTTGAATTAGCTTCCCGGAGAATGACAGTTTGCTCTGGTCATGGAGCTAAGAGGCATTTCTGCATCCGCGCAGCACCTCTGAGATGGAGCAGGGCAGGATCTGGGCTTCCTGCTTCCTGGAAACGCCAGGCTTCCCTGTTTATACCACTCCTCATGCAGCTACTTAGTGACAAAGTTTTATGACTTATGCTGATTTCTTTTCACAGTCAGAAATGCTTCTGGAATTTGGTGAATAACAAGGAAAAAAGATAATTTTCTTTAAACTTTCGCTTAGCCATCACAGGAAGGTAGGGGCCACAAGGCAACAAATCCCTCTGAGTTCAGCGAAGCTTGAACGAAAGTCTTTTGTAGTACTCCAGTTGAAAATAGGATGTTAGCGCTCTACTGAGAGCATGTAAGAATTGCGAATGGCGAAACTTTGCAACTCGCCAAGTCATTGAGGGAAGGTTCTCTCTGGAGGCCTCACCCAGGCCCCTCTGCATGCAGATGGGAGGAGTAGTGGAAGGAGATGAGGAAGAAGGAGGACCCCACAGGTACATGAACTTGGCCTCTGATGCGTTAAGAGAGCATATTAAAAGTTGAATCATTACATTTGCTGACTCAGACTCTCTTCATTTTTGTCATAGCATGGAACCAAGTATTTCAAAGGAAATGAACTGTGTGTATTAGAGATTCAAGTTTTGTAGGAACTAGAGGGAAAACCTACCTTTTTTTTCCAGCTTATTTTCAGCTGCAGTCAATTTATGATTGCAAACTTTCCTGCGATCTGTTTCATGTATTTGCATTTTTGTCAGGCCTTCTGACAACCCCAGGGTAATATTGTAGAGGGGATAAAAAAAAAGCTAATTTGAGTTTTCTGCTATTCAGGGCATTTTTTCTTCTTACAGAATTACCTTGTATCTCCCCTTCTCACAAAATGCTTGCAATCCACATATATCTGTGATCCTTTTTAGAGAATTGACCTTTCTAGGTTGTTAAACACTTTCAGTTCCTGGAAAAATAGATGATTTTAGATGCAGGCTATAGGGCTGATGGAAGTCTTAAACCTACTACAACTCCCCCAACTAATGATGTCTAGGGATGTCTTTCTCTGGTTTCATTGTTTGAATGAATAACTAAGGAAGAGAAGAGGCTCATCTGGTAGTTTGTTCTCATGCATATTAATTCATACAACTAAAGACCTGACAGGAGCATTCTGAGATAAAAGCCCTTCAAGTCCTGGCCTCCAGGGAAGGATTCGTTTGGATAACTCAAGACTGAAAGTCAACTGCACTAAGTCGTCTCTATAAGGAACCTGCCACTGCCATTGGTAACATTTCCAGTGTGTTATCGATCCTTGCAGATAGGTGACTCTTCATAAACTTTAATTTATGTAAATGCAAAACCAAGCAAAACTGTTACTTTCTTGTTCACTAGTATATCATCATTTTGTGAAGAGATGACTCAAGATAACTTTTGAGTACCTAAAAACAACTGAATAAATTGGTAAATGAAGTCGTACAACAGAGAAAGTAGCATAGTTACTCAAGTTATCAAGAATCATAGAGAATTTATTTTATGCATTTTACTATTTAGGCACTGTATGGAATTCAAGGATGTAAAAGGGAAAAGAGTCTTTTAAAGCCTGGGTTCAACTACTTAGCCACACCCAAAAAGAGATTTTAAAAATTTAATCTATAATGAGATAATATAAAAGGAAGTTGTGCATTTACATTAGGGTGACTAGCAATCTCCTAAAATGAAATTTAGATCTTTTGACTACAGCTAAGACCTGGAGTTGAAGGCCTTTCTAGGTGGAGGTGGCAACCTTGCAGGGGCATAGCGTTCCAGAAAATGGAATTGCATCCAGAATCATTGGTGTCTTCAAACCCACACATGTCTGCAGACATGTCTAGTAGTGGCAATGATGAAACTGGCAGTAACAGATGGGAAAAGACTAGAAAGTTTAGCAGAAGTCTCTGGACAGCTGCCAGAGAGCTCAAAGCAGGAAAACAATCACACGTATGGCCCAGTACCATGTTTTTTTAAGGCCTATAAAATCTGGAATTTTTCTCCCTTCTGTTTAGTATTATGTTTGAGGCCCGTGGCCTACTTTCTGGAGCACACTTGATCTTGACTTGATGTTCATTTTCAGTGACTCTGACACGTAACTGTGAGGATGGCTAACATAGGTCATGGCCTTGTAGAATTGGTCAACTCCAATTTTATTTACTTTTTTTGGCCAAAGTTCATACTTCAAACTTGAAAAAGTTAGAATAGTCATCGAAAAAGGGTATTTAAAACAAAACAAAAAACAATAAAATAAGTTCTTGATTTTTGGAATAATTTTAATATTTTAAGTAAGGAAATGATATATTTGAGTATTGAAATAATTTCGTGAACAATTTTAAACTACTATCAAAAAGTGTTGAGAAAACTTAAAAATAATAAAGAGGAAATGAAAATGGATTGATTAATAATTGCCCAAAATTATTTTTTGAGACAAGGTCTTGCTCTGTAGTTCAGCCTGGTTCTGAGCTCACGGTTGTAGCCCAGGTTGGCCTTGGACTCTCAGCAATTTTCTTGCCTCAGCGTCCCGAGGGCTGGGATTACAGAATTGTGCCACCACACCCAGTCATTATATAATGCTGAGGGATCAACTCAAGGGTCTCATATTTTCTAGGCAAGGTCTCAAATCATGGAACTACACTCCCAGCCTTTGTATGAATTATTGTCATTTTTGAATATGCATAATCTGCAGATTAAATAGTACATTAATAATATGCAACTTGAAAATTTGTGTTCATTTATATTCTGGTTGACCACTCTCCCTCCCTCTTAACCTGCCCCGCCCCTCCCCCTACTCCATTCTCAGTGTCTTCTTTCTTTCCTAGTAATCTATCACTCCTCTTCCTTTCGTCTCTTTTGTGTGAGGATCTTTTTCTGCATATATTTATACTAATCTCATATGAGAGACAGCAGTTGATACCCGATCTTTGTGTTTGGTCTGTTTCATTGAGAATTATTAACTCAAGTTGGCCTCATGTTCATCATTCATTTCTCTGTTAAGTTGTTTCTGCGATTTATCTATTATGAAATGTGCTGCTATAAACATAGATACGCATGTGTCTTAATGATATGACTTTAGCTATTTTGGAGAAGGTCCAGTATAGCTATGACTGTAATTTCTATTTTTGTTTTTTTAAAGAAATGTCCATACTGTTTTCCATAGTGGTTGAACAAGATTGCAATCCCACCAAACAATTGAAGCACTCCTGTTTCCCCACAGCCTCCTCAGTAATTTTTTTTTTTGAGTGTTTAATGTAAGCCCTTCTCACTGCGGTGAAATGGAATGAATCTCAGTGCTTTGATTTGCATTTCTCTGATGGTTAAAGATGTGAAAAAACCTTTTCATGTGCTTGTTGGCCTTTTGAACTTTTTGAGAAATTTCTTTTCAGTTGCTCATTTCTGGGAGGGGGTTGGGTTTTCTTTTAGCTCTTAATGTATTCTAGATATTTATCCTTTATCTGAGGCATCACTAGCAAAGGTTTTTCCCATTCTCTTCATGCTGTTGATTGGTTCCTTTGACGTGCAAAAGCTTTTGTTTGATGTAGTCCCATTTATTGATTCTTGTTATTTCTGGTGCTGATGGGGCTCTGTTCATGGAAATTTTTACTGTCCTTATGTCTTTTAGCAGTTTACCTATTTTGTCTTCCAGCAAATTAAACATTTTTGTTTTGATATCCACCTTTTTGGTCCATTTACATTTGATTTTAGTACATGGTGATAGAAAAGGATCCAGCTTCGTTCTCCTTCCTTTGGATATCCAGTTTTCTCAATATCATTTGTTGAAGATGCTGTCTTTTCTCCAGTGAATGGTTTTGGCTCCTTTGTCAAAAATCAGATGGCTGAGGTTGCTTGGATTTGTCTCAGTATCCCTGATTCTATTCCATTGATTTTTCTGTCTGTTCTTGTGCCAGTACCATGTTGATTTAATCACTGGCATTTTGTAGCATATTTTGAAGGCAGAAATCATGATTCCTCCAACTTTACCCGTGATGCTTAGTATTGCTTTGGAAATTCTGGGTCTTTTCTTGTCCCATATAAATTTTAGAGTTATTTTTCTAGTTCTGTGAAGAATGCTGTTGGATTAGTATTGCATTGAATATGTACAGCAATTTTGTTTGGAAACGTGGTCATTTTAGCAATATTGGTTCTTCTTATCCAGGAACACAGGGTGTCTTTTCAGTTTTCTATAATCCTCCTCTATCTCTTAAAGTTTCTGTAATTTACCCTGTATAGATCTTTTTTCTCTTTGATAAGGCTTATTCCTAATTTATTTATTTATTTTTATTGATTCTTAAAAGCAAATTCAAAGAGCAGTATCCAAAACTTTAGGTTCAGTTCATTTTCTGCAATTCTACATTATTAAAAATCAGCTAGTTGTAAGAGCTTAAGGATGCTAATTGCACTAGATAGTTTATGCCACTCCTAGTTGGAAGGTGGCTGGGAGAGGAATCTGTAGATGAGAAATGGATCACAGATATCTGTACATACTAGCTATGGGCTTTAGTAACAACAACACTGTAATAATATCAGGATGATGTTTTGTCATTAGGAATAAGATAAGCCTTCTGAATCACCAGTACTTGATCAGAAAAAAAAAATCAGACCGTATACAAGCTAAATTCTGCAAATGTAGCTCATGTCTGTGAAAACAAGGAAATTACTAGCTGGAAATTATTCCTGAAACAATATCTGGCAAATAAATTTATATGAAGTCCCAAATCATTGAAGCTATATTCAGAATAATTTGTTTCTAACATAGTTTCACTTGTGTAAGATGGGCTTGTATTCAAAGTCTCCACCTCAGAAAGTTATTTATAATGTTTATCTGAGGGCCAAATAAGCAAGATTGATTAAAACATGGACATAAATAGCATGTAAGGTGGAAGTCCCAGAGCACCAGACTACTAATCCAGCCAGTGGTAAAACTTGACATCATTTGTGTGATGCTAGTTTTACAGATAGGTAGAATGCAAGAGTTGTGAGGTCATAATGACTTCTACCCAGATTGCAGAAGAAGACCTGGAAGGCGAGGCAGTGTGCTCCTGGGTGGGCAGTACATGAAGTTATGGACAAGCCAAGGGTGCAGTGGAAACCTCAGAAATTTGAAGATGCTAAAAATGTGGATTAACTGTTGAGTAAGGCTACATACTGTGAGCAGAGACAGCCAAAAAGAGAAGCCATGAATGTTGAGACCAGAGGCAATGCCATGGGACCAGGCTGCCCAAGGCCTCGGAAGTTCACATCTTACCACAACTTGCATGGACAGAGAGTTATAGGATTTAATGAAACTACAAGATTTGGATATTATCCTGCTGATCCAATTGCTTTCTATACACCTGTTCTCTCTTGGATTGGCCATGTTTACCCAGTGCTGTTATATGTTGGAAGTGTTTAACATTTCTTTGATTTTCACAGGGCTCACAACTAAGAATTTGCCTTGAGTCTCAGAGGAGACTTTGGGCTTAAACTTTTTTGCTGGAATTGGTAAGAATTTAGTATCTCTTAGAGGTGAACTAAACACATTTTGCATAAGGAGGTAAGTATGAGAGTTGTGGGAGTCAGAGGCAAAATGTCATGGTTTGGATCTAGGCTGATCCACAAAAATTTTGTATTTGAGTGTCTTGGAAAACCTATGGAATCTTCTGGGGCCATAGGGAAGTGGTGGAATACTGGTGCTTCAGCTGAAGGATACATGTTAGCTCCGCCCTTCCTTGCTCACTGGCTTCCTGTCTGCCATGCTATGAGCAGCTTTCCCCCATCTAGGCCTCTGCTATGTGCTTCTTCCATCACCAGCCGCTCATGAAGTGACTGAGACCTTTTGAAACTGTGGAGCTGCAATAAATCTTTCCTCCAATTTGTGGATGTCAGTTATTATGTCCCAGAAATGAAAAAGGAACTTAAGACAAGGAAAAAAATCCCCAATAACCAATGGAAAGCAGAAAGAAAAGAGAAAGAAAAGGAGTAATAAACTAAAAATGATAAATTGAAAATACTAATTAAATCCCAATCACAACCTTTAAGTAAAAATAAGTGCAGATGGCTTAAATTTGCAATTAAAATGGAGCTTTTATGGTTTGAATTTCAAGAATCTAGCATGTTATTTAAAGAGACATAAGAAAAAGAAAGACAAAGATTTTTTCCCCATTTTATTGATATGTATTAGTGCAAAATTTAAGGTTTACAATGAAGTTGAGGATTTTGTGCACATACGTATCTTGTCAAGATCACAAAGACTTTCCATTTTACTTGATATAAGTATCGTTTCACTTACATTTGTCCTCATAGTTTATTTGACTTGTGAAGCAAGACAGGATGACTTCATTCACTAGTTCATCAAAAACTTCCTATCCATATACCTATAATATCTTTAGTTTCTGGGAATATGACTAAACCAGAATTCAGGCCAACTTAGTGGCCAACTCATGGCACTCCAGCGGGTAGTAAGATGGCAAACAGATAAACAAGCAAATATGTTCTGTATGAGCTGATGGCAAATAGTACATAGAAAAACACAGGGGAGTAAAACAAGAAAGTAGATACTAGGGTGAAGATTACTGTATATTGGATCTCTGATATTTGCAGAGAGACAGAGACAGAGAGAGACAGACAGAGAGAGAGAAAGAGAAGAGAGAGAGAGAGAATGTCATCAGATCATGTGAAATATGGGGAAAGAAATTTCTGAGCAGACATTACCAAAGTTCTAAGGCAGAATTACCAAAGTTTGAAGGCAGAGTTACCAAAGTTCTAAGGCAGGAGCCAGCCTGGTATTTTTGAGAGAGGCTAGGAAGGCTGGTGTGGAGAGAGGACAAGGGAGGAAAGACAGTTTGAAGCCCACAAAGCTGGATCATGCTGGTCCTGCGGGCCAGGGGAGGATTCTTGGTACAAGGGAGCCATTGGAGGATTTTGATTTTGATTTTTAAATTGTTTCGAAGGTCAATTTCTATAAACTTCAGGTTCTTCAACTTTGATTTCTGCTTTAATGAGATGTAAAGCTGCTGAAATTTATTTAAGCTGGGGAATGAGGAACCCTGACTAAGCTTGAAAGGGTCCTTTTGGTCATAGCTCAGCAATGTTCATATCCTAGACTGGATGAAATAAACTATTTCACATAGAGAAGGTTTATTGATTGGCATCATTCTAAAGCAGTACCAAGTGTCGCATAAAATGTGTGAACCTTCTTCCATATCATTTTTTCAATATAAGTTTACAAAACATAATTATATTCAACATGGGGAATTGGTATAAAATCTTTAAATATATGTATGTATTAAGTTAGAAATGAATAGGTAGGTAAAATGATGAACCAAATCTGGCAAAATGTTAATAATTAGTGAAATGTGAATAAAGAATTTATGAAAACTTAAAAAATCTGAAATAACTAAGCATGCCACTCTATTACTTTACTTTAATGGTAGTATACTTATGAGATACAGATTTAAGTTCATTTAATGTAGCAAATCGATATAGACTTAAGCTTGTTTAATGAAGCAGCTCATTTATTTGGTGTTGGATATAAGTTTATCCTAAGAAAACTGATTGGTGCAATGACAACCTGAATGTCTTTTGAATGTATATTTACTTTTTTTCAGTACTCAGCTAAGGGATGTGAAATTTAACTTCTCTCTTTTTCTTTCTCACATTTTCTAGCCTTACAAATTTCATAGTTATAGTTCTTTTCTTATGTGAACTTGTATGTAAAGCCATGTTAAAGAGCATCAACAAAGATCTAATAACATATATAAATAAAAAGAACTTTTTGGCATATCACCCCAATACAGGGCCCTGCTGGACCCAGAGAAGAGGTATCAAGATATGGCCAGTAAAGCCCATTCTAAGAATCTGAAATAATAAATGGTGATTTGAATGGTAAAGTAAGTCAGGTGCACAAGATTAAATATGTTAAATATTACATGGTTTTTCTGATTTTGGAAACCCAGAACACAGGCATTCTTTAGAAACCAGTGAGCAGGGGAATGGGGATGGTATGATAGGGCCAAAAATGGGGAGGGGAAGGGATCCTAATATTGATGTGACATATATGCGCACAAAATACTCAAGTCCATTGTAAACATTATGTATTGCATATCTATATTAATAAAAATAGTGGAAAATCAATAAATACTCTTAATTCAATAGATGTCTTTCTTTTCAGGATCATTTCTGTACTTTATTCTGTATTTACCAGTAACATGTGTCTGGATAAGTGATTCCAAATGACCTTAAGCACTAACTATAGACAAAAAAAAAAAAAATTTAAACACTGAAAACAGAAAATGGAACATGAATATCCCATTATGGTTTCCTTATATCTTATTTATAATGCAATCAAATTGTCTTGTAAAAGAGTAAAATATATTTGAACTGAATAATAATTGTGACATCAAATTATGGAGTCTGCATTCACTTATTTTTAAAAGAGGCTGCTAAAATCTAGAGTATAGTGTCATTTCGTCAATGAACAATATATGGGGCTCCAAAAATACCTTCAAATAAATAAAATCTTAACTATCAATAGTTATGAACCTAGGAAATATTGATTGTTCATAGTTGCGCCAATTGGAAATTGAACACAAAATAATTTTGTTTTGTTTAAATCAAGATGACACATCAGAATAACAACATTGTTTTCATTTCTTTGATTTGTAAATTTTGCAATTTTTAAAAAATGTTTTTGTATACTTAGTAAGTTTACAAGAATCGAAAATGAAATAAGTGTTCCCCCAGTAAGTTGTTAGTAGGCTGTGGTGGTGCTTTCTTGGAACTATAGTCTAAAGATACTATTCATACCTTTGGGTGGTTGAAAAATTTTTCTACATGTGAATGTTTTTCTCCAGTATTTTCTTTCAGTTAATTTAACTCTGCACATATTGATTTTTACATTTTGAATTCTAACTATTTTATATTGTAGGATGGATGCAGTTAGTTTGACATAAAGGGTAGTGGTACAGATCCAGCTGCCTATGGTTCCCCTGAGAAAGACATTTTCAAACCAGAAACATTCAATTATATCTCAAGATGGTTTGTCAAAAAACATGCTGCCGATAAATTGTAGAAATGCAAACAACAGACTGTCGGGCTCTGAGGAAAGTGATAAGGTTGGCAAAACTGCTGACTATACCAAGACGAGCTGGAGAGATTAAAGGGAATAAAAGCTTTTCCAAATATATTGAAAAAAGAGATACCTCAGAAAGTAGAACTGAAAATGAATTAGGAGGGAGAAATCCATGTTAGCTAAAGTGGCTGAAGACTGAACTGCTTTTAAAAATCTGTGTCTGACAAGACTAACACACTTTGGGCAATTGGGATATAATGAAGACCCGGTTTATTAGAAAATGATTTAGGCAGCCGTTGGCATTTCTGCATACTAATGGGCAGGACTTAGAATCTTCAAACATGTCTGCTGCTACCTGCACTAAAATGTCTATAAAGTAATTTACCATCTAAGCTACTGCCTTTATCCAGGAATGAAACCTGATTCTGCCTTCAGCTCCTGAACACCTCCATGAAATTAAAAAATCAAATAGAATGTGTGCAGTCTCAAAGGACTGATAAAAATGCCAGGCTACCAAGACTGAATTTTATTTTAACCCTACATTTTCCCTGGCTTCCTCACTGCCATTTTGATTCTACTTACATCTATTTCCATATTCATCATAAAGATGATCATACTCAACTCCCAAAGATGTGTGCCTCAAGTGAGGTAAATTCATATCTCGTATACTAAGTACAGGGTGTTTGTGAAATGTACAGTTGAGAAAGATAATGTAGTTGTTTCCGTAAGAATTGAGTTATTGAGTTCAATAACCCACAGAAGCAATACATAGCCCACAGAGGCAAACAACCTCAATTTCAACTTCTATGTTACCATATGCTGGCTGTGCAACCTAGGGCAAATTACTTGACTGTTCTGGCCCTTGTCTTTATTTCATTAGCCAAACTTACCTGTTGAAAAGTTCCATAAGATAAGACAAGTAGTGCTCAATAATGCCAATTGTTATCATCCGAACAAATTAGAGTAAAGAATTCTGGAATGACAAGACCCCATTTATGCAGGTGAAAAGGAAGTGAGCATAGGGAAGCTTGGCTGGCCTAATACATAGTGTAAACACATGCCAACTGTAAGTAGAACTTAAACCAATACATCTGAAACAATGAGTGTAGAACAGCCTGGTGCATGTGTGCTGTGGTTTGAATCTGAGGTGTCCCCCAGAGCCTTGTGTTCCTATGGATACTGTGGAGGGTTGGAAGGTGGGGCCCGGCTGGCTGGAAGGGGCGTATATTTAGGGCTTGACTTGGAGGAGTAGGACTTGATCTGGCAGGCAGTGTGTGCCTTCCAGTCTCTCTCTGTTCTGTGATGTGAGGATGTCTACCTCTTGGTCAGCTATAGCTCTAGCTGCAGCCCCACCAGATAGCATGGCTGCACCATTTTCCAGCCACCCACCCACGAATGGACTGAGACCTTCTGAGGCTAAAAGGTGTAATAAATCTTCCCTCCATAAGTTGTGGATGTCAGGTATTGAGATGCAGCAACAAAAAAGTAACTAAAACAATGTCTATACTTCTCAAAGCTCAGATAACACATGGAACTCTGTCTCACCATTTGGAAAGATAACTTGGGAGAGGAGTAAGACAGAAAAATTGCTGTTATGTTTGGAAGCCATAGATGCATCGGGAACTCCTCCAGCTAATGGAATTTTGAGGGCTGATGTAAGTGAGTATAACATACTTCATACAAAAGACACTGCAGGATTTGCATTTCTCTTCTTCACACTTGTGCAGTTGATAATGTGGTCTCCATGATGAAGAATTTCTTTATGTGGACCATCAGGGTTTACAGAAGAGCAACACTCTGGACTCAAGTCCCTAATTTTCTTTTGGTTCTAATCCAACCCCTAAGAAGAAACCAAAATAAAGAGTTCTTGGTCCTGAGAACATGATTCAATGGTCACCCCAGAACTTGAGCGTCTACCTATCTTGTGAGTTCTGGAGAACAGTAATTATTAAACAAAATGGTTATATGGGCTAACTCACTCAAATTGGATTAAACATTATTGAATTTTTAATGAAGTGCCAGATAGCAACAGAGGAAATGTAAGGACAATGAGAAAATTTCTATTCTGAGGTATCTCAGTCTAGAGTAATATTGTGTCATAAGTGGGACTAAGAGTGCTTAATTGATTCAATCATCCATTAAAGATATATTTATTTGTATACTGCTACGTGCCAGCTACTGATCTGAGCATCTATCAAGGAAGAAATAGGTCTTTGCCCTTAGGAAACATCTTTTCTACTAATGGAGGTATGGGGCCCACCAGTGGTAAACAATAATAGGATTGTCTCAAGGGTGCCTGCAGGATTTTACTAGCTTTTAATTGATATCAGTGATGAATGATGGTACTGAGAGGCTCCAGTCACTCAAAGTTTTTTTTTCTTTACTTACCTTTTCTAAGAGGCCACTGCATACAAGTCTGCTCCAAGAAGCACCAGTGTCCATTGCGTGAGAGAAGGGAGAGAGAGAAAAGACTGTGCCATGATCTGCACTGTGCTTGATTTCTATAGGAAAGGCAAGACAGGGCAGGAATGCCAAATTGTTTTAGGATTGGCTAGTTTGAATTTATTTCTAGCAGTTTCTAAGTAAAAGATTTATTTCTGGTTGTTTGCCATCTAGCCCGAGGTTGTGGGTTGGTTTAAGGTAGGGTTTCATATACGCGATTGTAGGAGATGTGGACCAGCCTGGACTATGAGTGAGACTCTGCCTCAAAAAAAAAAAAAAAAAAAATAATAATAATAATAAATACAAAGAAGACTCTACAGAGTAAGACTGTCTCAAAAAATAAAGATAATAATAAAAATAAAAATGATTTTTATTATATGTAACACAATATATATGATTATATTACATATCACACACACACATATATATATAGGAATACAAACACAATAAAACTTGTCCTTCAATAAATGGATGACAAATGCACAAAAAATAGTCTAAGAAAGAGTAGTTAGAACAATGGCAACTAAGTATTTCCTACCATGTCATAAGATAATGAATGAAAGCGGCAGAGTTGCATGTGAGCCTTGGACGTGTTGGTGGATAGGGTATATAAAGACTGAAATGTCAAATAGTATGGCCTGGTTAGTCTCCTTAGAAAGGTGAGTGTCAAGAGAAGACTTGAGCCAAGAGTTTCCTCCACACGGAGATTTCAATATTCTAGGATTCTAGAAAGTCACCGAAACTTAGTATATCAATAACATGGTTCACTTAGCCATTCATTCAGTTGGTTGGCTGATCTAGGCAATTAGACATTAAGTGAATATTTATTAAATACCTACTAGGTGTAGGTGCCAAAAAGCTACTGGTGCTATGATTAACGGAAAAGACAGACTCTACTATCATGTGGCTTGTCTTCTGGTTAGATGACAAAAAAATGACCTAATAAACATAAATGCATGTTCAGTTTTAACTGGAAAGAAGTTATACAACATGGAGAGAGTCTGAGAAAAAGGAAATTTGATCTAGTAAGAGAGGTATGAAGTATAACTAGGGATCAACCACACAAAAATAGAAAAGATGGCTATTTAAGTTAAAGGCATAGATGTGCAGGATCCTTGATATGTAACAAGAGTAGTAAGTGGGAAGCAAACAGAGCTGGCAGCCTGGGTCCTCATGCAGATGAAGCTGTGTGTGTGTGGAGAAGCTGGGAGCCAAATGGGGCCTCCATGGTCCAGGTGACAGAAAATGATCACTTGGGTAGGTGGATTGTGGTGCATGGAAAGAAGAGGAACGATTTTGGTGACGGATCAAGATACAGGGATGCGAAAAAATGAAGCACCAAGGGTAACTGGTTCTTCGGTGTGTGCACATGGACACAGGTGGTGCCATTCACCTAGATGAGGAATTCTAGAAGAAGATCAGGCATTAGGGGAGGAGCATGTTATTGTTTTTGCACTTAATATAACTGAGATTCTATTATTGAGACATATATGAAGAGTTAATGTAGGTAATTACCTATATGATCTAAACATTTGAGGAACGAATAAGACTAGTAATATACATTTGGGAGTTATCAGTTATGTCTTTGTCTACCAATCTATGTCATTTGGCTTGAATGTGTCTCTCAAATTTTACATGTTGGAACATTAATGACCGATTCATGTGTTAGTGGTTTTGGAGTGAAACATTTGTGCAGTAGTTGGATCATGAGGGCTCAGTATTCATGCATGGACTAATCCATTCAATGATGAATGGATCATTGAAAAAGTGGCTTACTGAAAGAGTGAGCTGTTCTTGGCACACTTGCTCTGTCTCAGCATGTTATGCCCTGCACCATGCTATGAGCCAAGAAGCTTCCACCAGGTGTTAAGCCAGTTTCTATATCATGATCTCTGACTTCTCAGCCTTGGGACTCATGAGATCAGCAAATTTCTATTCTTCATAGGTTACTTAGTCCTTTGTATTTAGTTGTTACAGAAAAAACACTAACAGAAGCAAAACCTAAGATTACATATAGGTGACTGATGACAGGTCATAAGTCATGTGTCCATAGGAGAAAACATAGGAGTGAAGAGGACTGTCTGAAGTCTGAGGCACGCATTACATGAGTCAAGAGAAATGAATCTGTAGTAGAAGCCAGTGCCCAGTAACACAAATTGATCTACAAATTTGGCGTTCAGCCCAAAAGAAAGCTCAAGTGAATCGAGAGTATATCTGACCCCTAAAGAAACTGATTAGACCGCACTAAAACTTCTTTGCAAGAACCAAACACTTCACTTGTCATGCCGATCCAGAAAACCCCACCAAATTAAAGACGTTTTTGTTCACTGCCTTAAATATCTCATTATTTGTAAGATATTTAAAAGATATTTTAATGGAGCCATGTGATGTTGGTGGATTGAGTTCTGGTCGGGAGGGGTGGGTTGCAATTAAGTTAGGATTAATGGTGTGTAGTGGCCACACCTGGATGCAGGAGGGACTGGTTACTGGGCGGAGACCTGAAAGGATATATAAGCTGCACCTGCCTCCCTGGAGGACGCGGACTAGTCTCAACTAGCCTCAGCTTGCCTTCCTGTTCGTCCGGGGAAGCTGCCTCCACCTCTCTCTCTCTGCCATGTACTTCGATTGTTGCCAGCCACCCGTGAATGGACTGTGACCTTCGAGACTGTGAGCTAAAATAAACCTTTCCTTTCCTAAGTTTGTGGGTGTCGGGTATTGAGTCACAGCAATGAAAAAGTAGCTAAGACACCATCCCTCTCACAGTCTTGACTCATTAAGATGCTCTTTGTTGCCTGACTGATTCCTATTGTGTGGCTGTGTTTGCTGGAGAGTCAAACAATTAAAACGTAGATTTGGTTGGTAGATAAGACTGTGTTCAAATTTCAGTTATGCAATTAATTTAATAAGCTGAGCAATTTCTTTGTCAATAAAATGAAGAGATGCTACTTGCTTAAAAACTATGTTGTGAAGATTGAAGGAGATAATATGGCTTTAGCATGACAATATTAAAACGTGGTATACATTCAGCATGTGAAAATCATGACTTTCTTAATCATGCTTTCTGATTTTGTGCCATGTTCATCCAACCTGAAAATTACCACCATTGCAGAGTTGAAAGGATGATATAAAACAAAAAGTCAATATTCTCTCGAGCTATAAAATTTTACAAAAGAAAGGAGGAGAAGCCATCCTTGAAAGACCAGATTTTTATTTGAAGCAAATGTATTAATCTTAAAGTTCTCTCTACAGGCCCATATGCATTTAAAGCTACAAGTACACATGCAGTGTCCTGCTCCTGCCTCCTCTCCCAGAGGTCTGAGGCACCAAGATCCACAGGAGCCAGAGATCTCTATGGAGAACCTTAACTTTCTTTTAATTTTGGCAGGAGGATCTCCAAGGCTTTTTCTTTTTCTTTTTTTCTTCTTCTGATATTAGAGAATGAACCCAATGGCTGGCTTCACACTGAGATACATCCCCAATATGCCCCTCCTTGAGACGGGTCTCCCTAAAACACAAATGGCCTAAGGGGGGCTTGAGTTTATTGATCATCCTGCCTCAGGTCTCTAACAATGCTGACAGTATAGGCTGGTGCTATCATGTGATCTCTTGACACCTTTGTTTCCTTTTTTTATGAGATGAAGAAATCTTTCTCAGGTACTTTTACTGATATTTCTCTTTTCATTTTATAGATGATAATTTTACCAATGGATTTCCATAGTGTCAGAATCTGCTCCATCTTATTTAACCAATGCTGAGACACAACTGGTCTTTTTCAGCTCCTGAGCCTTGAAAGATGTGTCTCTCTATTTGCCATCCACTCTTAACCTACATCAATTTCAGAAATTTATATGCTGAGTCATATCTTTACTCATGCTTTGAGAAGCCATCCATCAGGTCTCTTTCTAATCCTTCATGATTGTTCATGTAGCTACAACTATTTTTGAGTCATTCGTCTTTAAATCACTAATAATAATCAGTAATATGTGTCATAAGAGTAATTATATTCTTAACTTATCATCTGTGGTCACATCTACCACTGCTCATACAAAATTAATATTAGAATGGCCCCAGGAATAATTTGGTCTAGGTACTCTTTACAATGTCACAATGGCACAGTCACTTCTCCTTTACTCCAGTCTTTTTTGTAGGAGCTCTAACTAATCAAGCGTAATGATTTTGTAGTAGAAGATTCCTATGGTAGTTTAAATCTCACTTGAAGCTCCTTCCCCAGGCCCCCCTTTATCACACCTATAAAGTGATTACAAAATAGCTATTTTCTTTTATCATATTTCCACATTTTTTTTTCACCAAACATTCTTCAGGTGGTGGCTTGGTCTCAAAGTGTCCACAAAAACACAGTCATTCTTAAAGACCTCAGGTCCTGTTCTGAGATTGGACTTCCCTGTGGATGGAATCTTGTACAAACTCTGAGCCATGACAATCCTCATCAGTGAACGGGAACACGAACAGTTGTTCTTCCACCCTGAGTCTGGTGGGGAGTATTCGCTGTGAAAATGTAAACTTTGTAAGCTGTGAGGTCCTTAGATAATCATAGCTTATTTATTAGTTAACCTATTTTTCAATGAATTTAAATCACACACACTTGCAAATCCTTGTGATCTCTTCTGTTCTGTTAGTTATGTGTGTTTTCTTCTCTTTGGTCATTGCCTTATTTTGATTTTGGTGCAGATATAAATAGTTAAAACATGAAAATCTTCCCAACATACACATACATTAATGCTCCCCAGCACAGATTTGCCTCAAAGCTTAACTACAAACAAGTTCAGAGAGGAAGAAATGTATGGACTGTGGTATCTCACATGGCTAGTCTAGATTTGGGATTTGCCCATTGATTATGTTCTGTATTTTCATCATAACTTTTGAGACCTGTAAAGACCAATGGATTGGAATGTTTCCTCATAGTTTTCTAAATGCAATCACCTCCTACTATGATATAAAAATCAATATGTTTGGTATTTATTTCCTGTTATCATTCATCATGAATTTTATTTACACCTCTTTTCTTAGTAATACCACACTTGGATGATCTTTAACATATTCTTTACAGGACAGAGTATAATTGAACCAAAACTTTAAAAATAACCTAATCTGGTCTGTAAACCAGGAATGGTTCTTACCCACTTTGGTGAATGAAGAGTTGCAATTTTGCTTCTTTGCCAAATGCAGGCAGAAGAGGGATCAGAAATCTCTTTCCTCACTTCAAGATAAAATGTCTACCTAGACATAAAATGAACCAATTTTATCTCATTTTTTTACTTTTTCCATTTACACACATACAGTTATTTGATAATCTCTAAAATCATTTGAGTGCTATTATCTACAAATCTGGGCTTTGCTAACTATGCACCTGTGTGCAATGCTTTCTTTACTAGAAGCACAGAGTTGTAATGGGCCTTCCCTGTCTTCTAATACCTTGAAACCCAGCTGCAAGATAGCAAATGCTAATGAGAAGATAAAACATCTAATTTACTAAACTCTACTCGCTGATACACAAAAGTAAGTGAGGTCATTAATTCCCAAATTCTTGGCAAATGGATTGATATTTAGACTTTGGAGTTTCAAATTAAGGAAAAAGTCCCTTTCATAATATTAGGCCAATATTAAGAGAATGATGAAAAATATTTGTTTGACAGAAAGAGAAAGTTCAGATATAAGCACCTAGTATATTTTATGGAGTAGTGGAAGCAATGCTCATGCTCATTCAGATTAAAAGCTACTATAAATTTTCCTATGAAAAATTTCTAATAAAGGACCTCAATTTTTTCATTTGTTTCAGAGTCCTGTGTTCCTTGAGTTTTAGAATGAAAATAAAAACTGAAAACAAAGCTTTAAGAAAACATAGTCATGAAAGCTGAGAAGCAATTTGTCTGGGGGAAACAATTTTTAGGGCTGAAATTTCTGTGTGTGTGTGTGTGTGTTTTCCTGAATTTAATATGTTTAAAGATGGCACCTTGTGAGTTGCCACGGCAACAAGAAGATACCATCTTTGGAAGGCTAAAGCTACACATCTCAGCTTAAAGTATTTTGTCCACACACTTAACAAAAGCCTGTTGATGTGCTGCAGACGGACTGACCAAAACGTGGAGCTCTCTTTGCGATTAGGGTCTGATTCTTTGTTTTTAAAAAATTTTCCCCCATTTTATTGATATGTGTGTGTGTGTGTGTGTGTGTGTGTGTGTGTGTGTGTGTGTGTGTGTGTGCAAAATTTAAGGTTTACAATGGAGTTGAGCATTTTGTGCACATACGCATCTTGCCAAAGACACAAGGGCTTTCCGACTCTCTTTCTGTCCCTCCCCCCACCTTCCCCACCCTCCCTTCTCCCCCACCCTACGCCCCTATTTCAGTTTGTTTTTTTGTTTTAAGTTCCATAATAGTTGTGATCTGGGACTGTCATATCAGAGAGGCCATTCGATGCTTCACCTTCTTTGAAATGGTGTTGGTATAGCTGAAGCTGCTACTTCACTGTCGAAGGACAACCCTGCTCCCATTCCATTGCCTTTAAAATCTGAAGAATATTTTTCCCTTTCTATGAACCTTCTGGGAAGATGAGACAAAGAAAAGGCTAAAGCTCATTTCTTGTTTTCATGGCTTTCTTAAGATTCAGGAACTGTTGGTCACACTGTAATTCTGATTTTTTCTCTGCCCTTGGGCTGTGCTTCTCAGCATAGTGTCCTCAGCAATAAGGCTGCAGAAAAGACTGAAAACAAATCTGCAGTTATGAAGAAAAGACTTGAAGGTGCAGGAGAGGGTAAAGTCCCCAGAGTCTGGCTGTTTCCTGTTCTGGTTATAATGAAGGTGACTGCCTGGGGCAGTGATGCTGTGGCAGCTGCTAACTAGTCACCTATGTAGCTACTCAAATCGACAAACTCCCTAGATACAATAATGATTTTGATAATTTCTTGTTAAGTGTGTTGTGCTGATTAAACAGAGGAATAGGAAATAGAGATTATTTGTTGAGTAATTAAAAACAATCTCTTCAACTAATTTAGGCAATGAAAAACTAAAATGGTATTATTTTGAAAGACATTTGTATAATATGAGTATGATTGTCGTGTAAGCAATCCAGAATTAAGATTGAGGAACCGACAGAAAGTGGAGTGACAGGAATTATATTTCCATCCAACTTTCACAGCATACCCTAATTTTGTCTTATGGGACATGTCATGTGCAATGGCAGACTTGAAATTCAGATTTTCTATGGAAATCTGTGCGTTGCTAGACGAGCATCACTCTGTACAGGGCCGTGTACATCGTTACTGCTGAATAGGGATGCAGTAAATTGCCTGAGAAGTCTAGGGTTTTGTGGTTTATAGCCACAATAATCTCATGCCCTAAGGATGTAAAGTTATTAGGTGAGAGTAAAATGATATGCCCTTGTTTTCAATAATGTTTTAGTCATTGCTGTTGTTATTATTGTCATGAAGACTGACCTATATAAAATTAAGTAGCCAGTGTGTTTAATTTGTAAGAATATTAAGTATACATGCATAATTTTTCTGTAAGAATTTAATGAGAAAAGGTGAGTGGCCCATATTGTGATACATATTATGATATAATTATGAAGAGAAAGGGCCTTGTCAGGTTCTTTAACTAATGTGATGGTTGAAGTAATTGAGTCAGTTTTAATGGGCTCTAGTGTTTTCTCACCATCAATCAATGTTCATAAAAATTTAATTGCAATTATGCTTTTTACTTATGAGAATTCACTTAGAAGTGGTCTTTCAAGAAAAATTCCAGTCCTGAGGCAGAATAGAGTGGTACTTAGAAACATTACTCACAGAAGTAAGTCTAAAAATGGCTTAAAAGTAAAGAGCATGTTCTATTCAAAAGTTACTGCTTCTAAAACTTATATGACCATTCAATAATTTTAGAAGACTATATTTGAAATAGTTTCAAAAGTTTCTTAAGATAATACAGTATCAGCCCAGATGAAGTCAAACAGCCTAGAGTCGCTGTTTCTGTCTCTTCAGTGATATTTCATAACAACCATTTGATATATAGAACCATTTTATGTAAGTGACCTGGCCCAACAGTTGGAAAAAAGAAAACATGGAATGAGGTCTTGACAATAGGAGTTTTAATTCACCTAGTCAAAATTTTACATTAAATTCTCAAAAGAAACATAACGGTTACCTTGTGCTTTTCGAAATCCTTGCAGGAAATACCACTTGCAATGACTAAGCAAAAGCACTGTGCATTGCTGTAGGCAAACCGAACAGCTCTCTTCTTGCAAGGATGTTCGTAGATTAATAAATGTCATTGGCAAGAAAGAGAAATGGATTTGGGGTTAATGGGAAAAGGGTAGCACTGACTCTGGGGAAAAAAGTTGCCTTAAGTTTTTTCCTAATTGAAAAATGCATGTATTGAAAACTTATCATTTACTTCTTTTATGACATTTACTTTGCTTCTTGACAAAAGCCTGGAATTATGTTTGGGAATCTGTCTTTCCTGAACTTTGAATCAGCTCAGCTTACGTGGCCACAAGGGGAGAGGACAGAGGACAGAACAGGTCACCAGAGTGGATTAGTGTTTAGCATTTTCTTGCCTTGTGATTAGTTCATTCTGAACACAGAGTACAGACAGATCGATAGGAATGGATCTCAGTTTGGCTGTTCGTATGGACTCGACAGTGAAATATGTAACAGCCCTCAGGACAGTGACTCCCAAGGAGGACCTGTTTGAGAGCGTCAACACAGGAAGTGCAACTTAGAAGACAAGTAGAATACCCATTAACGCTGGGACTTCTGCATTTAGCTGCTCCTGGGGCTGTGTCTTAGTCAGAAAATGAGAAAGGAAAACCAACGCATTTTCTTTGTGTCTTTGGTTAGTGGAACTGAGCTGCAGTCAAATACATGGTAGTGCTTACATTGCTCACCAAGAAAAAATTCGGATACAAAGAAAAGAACAAAAGTTATAATCATCTTTAATTTATTTATTTCTTGTTCCTTTCCTGTACATAAATGAGATAATTTCGATTGTAAGTCTGATGCATTTTCTCTGTATTTTCTATCTATGTGAACATATAGATATTTTTATACATATATATAGATAAGTTGAATCAATTTAGAGTCATTTTATATTTAAATACGCATTATTAGAATAAAAATAAAATATATTCTAAAATTTCTTTTATATCTAACAATGTGGCATAAGCATATACACATTTTAACAAAAAATTCAATATTGGAAGCATATTTCACCATATGGGTAAACAATAGTTAGTTTAAGTTTTCCATTATTTTGGGGCATTGAGGCTACTTGCATATTTTTGGCCCAGTTGTTTAAGGTATTGCTAAACAAATTTTCATTCAATTACTTTCTTTCTAATAAAGGCTTTATGTGACAAGAGTGAATGCATTTTAACAGGCTTTTGACTATATCAAACTTTTTATCAAAGAGTTTATGCTAAGTTTACAATCCAGCAACCTTATCAAACAAGATCAGGCATCATCATTTCTTGGCATAGTTTCTAACGCAGTAGCAAATTGCTATCATACTATGGCATTGAAATATATTTATTTTATTACTGGGAGATTGAGAATTTTTCTCATACATTTATCATGTTTAAATTTCTCCTGTGAATTGTTATCCATGTCAACTTTCTGTTTTCCTATTGACATATTAGGCCTTTTTTTCCTTATTGATTTCAGACTTTTCTTCTTGGAAATCAGTGATCATAATAAGACTGCACCAATTTTTACTTTAGAACTCACTGGAGCGTCACAAATCTAGTCGTGCCATTGTCAGCTCTAATTCCAAAGTCACCTCGCAGTAGATTTTTTTTTCCTCAAAGTAGTAACTGAAATTGACTTCAGCTAAAAACCTGAGTCAATGTTTTGTGTAAAACGGGGAATCAGTGGAGGTAGGTTTGACAACAAGAAGCTAAAACACAGCTTCCACACTACCTGTTATTATTGATTTAACTGTACAAAGAAAACTCGTGTACTGTTCATTACATGACACTGTATTTTATAGATGTGACTTTTATTTAAGGCATTTGCTTGGTGTAAAATCCTGCTGGAGAGTTTGCAACAACTCTTTTTTCCCCATGAATTGTCATTTGTTGCGTGCAACTTTATTTACCAGAAAGAACACATTGTGTTTTCTGAGAATATTGTTGATTTTTTTTCCCCCAGCATCACAGCCTAGCACCTTGTCTGTTCTTACTCAAAATGTTGTTTCCTCATATTTGGACGCTAAATCATTTCCCAGAGATGAGAAATGGAGAAACAATTTCTAAGTTCATGTCCACAAAAATCTCTACCTTCAAAACTTACTTTTATTGACAGAGTAAGTAAACTTGACAGTGTATTTTATTGCTGTATAGTAAAGAAATATTAAGCTAAGGAAGTGAAAGAGAGGAAGAAGGAAAAAAGCTTGCTCAGTTGACATCTTTACGAAAAGCTTAACTTCCCAGTCTTTGTTCTAGTTGTCTTCTAATGATGAAATTCCAATTACCATCAAAGTCTTACTGATTTTATGTTGATAACCTATCTCGCACAGAATGTGTAATTTCTTAATAAAATATTTCTCTTTTATGACTTTCTTGACCTCACCTAATAATTACTAATCTGGAGAAGCTAAAATAGAGAGCTAGAGTCATTTCAGCATAATATTTAGTGCTGTTCTTCCGTATTTAGACACATTAATGGTGTTATAACACTGTACCTTAGTTTTAATTACCACAAAACCTGAACAGACTTCACTACATTTTCCTCGCCATTTATTTTATGTCTTTCATCTCTCTTGGTTATATTTAACATATTACCTTATCTGTTAAAAGTTTTATTTTAAATTAAAAGACATGTTTTAAAGAGAAGTGCAAAAGTTTTTCTTTCTTTTAGTTTTGTATTTTATTTTATTTTATTATGTTTTAATATTATTTTGTTTTGTTTGAAGCAGGGTCTCATTTTGTTGTCCAGGCTAATCCTGAACTCCCTAGGTAGAATAGGCTGGCTAGGACTCACAGCAATCTCCTGCCTCCACCTTCTAAGTGCTGGAATGGCAGGAATGCCTCACCATGCCCAGCTATTTTGTGGTGCTGGGGGGGCCAAATTTGGCACCTCAAGTTTTCTACCGCAGGGCCTCTAATCACTGAGTGGCTGTGAACCCCAGGTATCTTTCTATGGATTTTGGTCCTGATTAGCCAAATCTAAGGTTATTTCACACACACACACACACACACACACACACACACACACACACACACACGCTGACGTGCATGTACCCAGTTTAAATTTCCTGAGAAGATAAATAAGCAAGTTAACAATTGTTAAAGAATGTGAGAAATACTTATTGCTTCACTGAAGGAGATAGCACTGTTCTACATGACATCCAGAGAAAGAAAGGGGCACATTCTTGTCGTCTTTGATATTCTCAGAGCTATGAGTTCTAAGGTTCCCCTAGTTCTCCGTCCAGAAGAACGTGGATTTCACTGAATAACCAGCAAATTGCATCTTTCCTGTTTGTGACTGTCACTTGGCCTGAACACTAAATATTTGGTGTTTCCTTATCCTGTAAGACTCAATTCATCCTCCATCACCTCATCACCTTTCCCGGGAAACCTTTGACTTTCCCCTTTCTACATCTTTTTTTCTTAGCTCCCAACACTAAGTCCTGCCATTGGTGAGGCAGGTGTGCCTGTCTATTGTTTCATCCAGGCTACATAAGTGCATTTTCATCTATCATATATAATTTTAATTTTAACAAAGCCATAAATCTCCATTAGACTGCAAGCTACTTGGAGTAGAGATTTTGTATTTAAATCTGTGTTGCTCTACTCTTAAGAACATACCCTTATACCCTGAAGGTTTTAATATGTGTTTGATATCTGAATAATATAATGAATGTGATTGGAGAGAAGAGGGAGGTTATGTATAGTAGTGGAATTAAAACAGGTGATCATGTCTCTGAACAGGAATAATAAGAGATACCTCTCAGGGTTTTTTTGAATGTTGTGACATAATATTTATAACACTTAGTAAATATTTAGAGCAATGAATGACATAATAATTGACCAATAATATTAATAATATCATGCATTTTATTATCAAATGGCACATGATATTTAAAAGTAAGATTTTATAGTCCTGTTGTAATAAAAATTGTTAGAGATAATAGAGGAGGAAAAAGCAAGGAAACAGCTGAGATAACATCCATCCCCCCTTACTTTCAGGACCACTTGAGATTTGTTTTCAAGCTGGTGACAGGAGTGCACTCTTGGTAGAGGCAGTGGGTGGTGGTGTGGGAAGACTTCTATTCTTACCAGCCTTCCAGAATATGATTGAGGGCCAAGTGTTCTTTTGATCAAGTCAGCTCTGATGACTCTCAACCTCTTCCAGAGATGATGCCTCCTTTGGGTAGAGGAAAGATGTTCATTAGGAAAATGATTTGGGGGGTGGGGGGGGGGGTGGAGGTTCTTTCCACCTGCTTGAGAATGTAGAAATCTGGGCCCTTCTTTGCTTCCTCTTTCATGACTCAACTGCCTTGGCAGCTATTGCTGGAGTTTCCATTTGGATCTTCTCTGCCTCATCAGAGGACAGATTCTTAGGTTCCATTATGAACAAAAATTATGTTCAGGATTGTATTTACTATGTGGATACTCCTCCATCTGGCACATTTATTTTTCTAATTTCTTCTGAATATGCGACTAAGATATATACATTTATATGTATTTATACACAAACATTCACACACACACACACATACACACACACACACACAAATATATATATATATATATATATATATATATATATATATATATTCAAAGAGCATTTAAAAATTATATTATGACTGAATCTAGTGGCCTTTTTTACTCTCCTTGTCCTATTGGAGCTCAAAATAAGTAAAAGACTATATCTAAGCATAAGGCAATATGGCTTCCCACGTGGGTCAGATAGTTTATTGTTTTATTTGATTTAGAAAATGTAAGGGAAAGTCATGGTACAAGATTGCAATAGATTACATATGGCTTGATTGTTTTCCCCTAAGGTTCACATGCTTTGTCCCCCTCTACAGTGCTGTTGATGTAATGAGTCTTCAGGAGGAAAAGGAATTATGTAATTGAATGCTCCATCCACATGAATAAAGAATTCTGGTCTCCTGGATTTGTTTGGGCCTTACAGATATGAATAGCTCCCTTGAGAATCAGTCATTTTAAAAAGTTTAACCTGTCTGTTGCTAGTTGATTGCTTCCTGTCCCTCCATGGTATCTCTTCCTCTCCCACAATGCTCCCACTTGCTGTCACCCACCATGCTGGGAAGTAGACAGAAGGCATTCGTCAGAGAAAAGTAGAAGTTGATATCATGTTCTCAGAGTTTTTAAATGTAGGGGATAATACCGAATTTTTTATATGAAGTACCAAAACACTAACCTCTGTGGGTTTTTTTGTTTGTTCTATTTTTATTTTTCATAATCTCACTGTGTTGTCTGCAGTTATCTTGAACTCTTGGGCTCAAGTAATCCTACTGCCTCAGCCACCCGAATATCTGGGAGTACAGGCATGTGCCGCTTATATCTGCCAGGTATTTTGCCTTAGCAACATTAAGGGACCAAAACAAAGACCTACAGAGAAGGGACACCTTTACAATTAGTTCGTATTGGAGGGCAAGGAACCTGCAGGAAGCTCAGGTGTAAGAGTACAGAGATGGGGTTGGTCTGGTCACCCAAATTTTGTCAGAAAGTGAATCAATGTCTTGGAGTTCTGGGAATGTAAACATTTTCCACAATTCTGTAACATTACTAGTTTCTCAATGATTGCTTTCCCAAAGTAATTAAATTAGAAGACAGAAAAGACAAAGTGCTGTATTCTTGGCTTAGATGTCACAAAGTTGCAGAAAATCCGTTGCACAGTATATCTAACGGTTGTGTGTGTGTATGTGTGCGTGTGCGTGTGCGTGTGTGTGTGTGTGTGTGTGTGTGTGTGTGTGTGTGTGTAAGGAGGTCCAAACATCAGTTAAAAAAAATGAAAAGAGGAGCAGATGGAGTCCTGCAGCCATGACACAGAAAAATAAAGCGAATCTACATGGTCTCAGGACACAGCTATAGAAGGACATTCTTGGTGGATTCAGAGGTGAATACTGACAAATCATTTGCCTCAATACGAACTACAGCTCTAGAAGACGGCAGGAATACCCCAGGGCTAAGTGTCTTTCATAGCTTGCCCCATAAATTGGGACTGGAAGGAAATGTGAATTTCTTTGCCATTATTCCTCATGCACACTTCTTAGGGTGGCAAAGGGCGTCATTCACCTCTGGGAGGTAGTGAGGTTGTGATGTCCCCTGGACAAGCAAGGAAATGTTGGGAGTAGCAGAGGAAACAACTCTCTCAGTAGGGTATGTGAAAGACAGAGTTGAAAAGAAAGTGAAACAGAAGAGAGTCATGAGGTAGGAATTTAAATATTATTTGTCAAGGAGCCATTCACCAGCAGCAGCAGGGTGTCCAGCCTGGAGCACAGGACCTGCACGAATTCTCCCCTCACCTGTTTCACTCTGACAGCTGTCATCTCCATGTAGCCTGACTTCCTTCTGCTCTTCAGGCCACTGTTCCCCTCTGTTGGCGAGGACATTGACCATGGTTATATCTTGTGCCACGTGTATTGTAATTTACACTCTGCCTATGTAAAAACAGAAAAAAAAATGGGTCAAACTGCCGTTTCTAAAATCTTCAACCAATGCTTTAGGACAGTTATATGTAAGCCAAAAGTAAGGTAATAAGTCAGTGACATCCAAAACAATGTCTACTTTTTATGTTCACATAATATTTGAACAAATAAATCAGAAAATTGAGTTTATAGAGCTCTTTACATGAAAACTTCAGATGTCTAATATATATATATATATATATATATATATATATATATATATATATATTTGAAAGATTAAATAGATACAGGATCTTATCTTAAGAAAATTTCATTGTAGTTTTTCATGTCATAAGAAGCTTTTTCTTGTTACTCAAAATATAGAATTTTCTCTTTCATTCACTTAATATGACACATAGGGTACAACTTAATTTCTCAAAAACTGCAAGTTTCTATATATTCGCTTCTACATTTTTGTGCATAGCTTCACAGTGAGAAAGAATCCCCATTCTCATATCCAGTGTTAGACTGCAACTTACTCTCATCATTCATTGAGCCTAGGAGTACAGTGACTGTGCTGAGTCAGAAGTCTTGCCCTCAATAATTCTTTCCTGAAAAATAAAGTAGTGTGTGTCTCAGAAGTTTCAGTGGTTAAACTAAAGGAGCTAAATATGTATTTCAATGCAATTCTAAGCCATGTAAGATGGAGAAAGGAATATTTTGTGAAGTCAGATTCCATTAGGGAATTCTAACACTTTTTAACTTCGTATCTAATTTATTCTATGACCTAATGTTTGCTCAGTGGTGTTCTATTCAGTCTCTATGTGTGTGTATAATCACTGTTGTTTCTATTGTTGATTTTTTACTTCATTCCACTATGACTTAATAATGTACATGGAATTCTTTCATTTTTTTGTATTTGTTTAAGCATGTTTTGTGGCCTACAATATAGTCTATTTTGGAGAATGTTACTCAGGATTTCAAAAAATGTGCGTTCTGTTGTTGTTTGATGAAACACTCTGTAGTTATCTGTTAAGTCTATTTTTCCCATGGTATGATTAATATCTGTTATGTCTTTGCTGATTGTCTGTCCAGTTGAACTGTCTTTCTGGGAGAGTGTTAAAGTTCCCCACTATAATTGTGTTGAAGCCATCTATTCTTTTATGCCCAATAGCTTTTGTTTTATAAAGTTGGGCCTACCATTATTTGGTGCATAAATATTTATTATTGTTAGTGAGCTCTTCCTGTTGAATTGTTCTCTTTATGAGGACAAAGTGACTTCTAAATTTAAGTTGCGAAAATCTTTTAGACAGTCCTAGGCATCATTTTACATTTGTAAATTTGTACTATTTTTTAAATAATGAATTAAAAATTAATAAAAATAATAATTAAATTTTGAGACTCATAAGTAATTCAAGCAATACATAGGATATTCAAAAGTATGAAATCCTGAGATTTCTACAACTTTGTTTTTAGAAACCTTGTGTGATAAAAAATGAAAATAACAAAAGGATTTAACTGTATAACATTTTTATTTTTTAAGCTTGGTAGAAAAATGGCATAAAGTCAATGAACGGACTAGAGAAAATATTTCAGTGGATATAGATGTCGTAGATAGATCCACCTGATGTATTTTCTGTTCAGCAGCTGAGACATCTTTTCAAATTGAACTATTCACTCCTTCAATGATAAGCTTCACTAGTCCACCATTCGGCTGGTGTCATTACTCTGACACAGGAGGCCCAGCACGATCTTGTGGCATCTACTTCCTGATTTTGTCTCTCTTTGCCAATGTTCGCCATGTTCACCTGACCCCACCACACTGGTATTATGGATATGCCACAATTTTTACCATCTCTGTGCCCTCATTGAGCCCTTCTGGGATACTTTTTCTTCAGATACACAGTGAGTTCAACCTGAACATTTTTGCTAAGCATCCCCTCCTGTTGTAAGTTCTGCTCTGAACAGAAGAGAACACTTCTATCTGGGCTCTCCCTTTTTAACTGCTGTATTTTCTCTGTTACGTGTTTTCTTATTCTAATCAACTTCAGGCAGCCAGAGATTTTATTTATTGCTCTAATGCTAGCACACAAAAGTGACAGGAATATAGTAGAAACTCATTTTACTTGAACAGATGGGCCAAGACATACAAGCAACTTCTATAAATTGATAAAAAGTTATAACCCAATGATTAGAAAATTAGTTGTGAAATTTAGAAAAAATATTTAAACATTCAAACGTTCATTTATATGATAAATACTTAAAGTAGTAAAGAAAATGTATAAAAACTTAATAAGATGCCATATTTTTACTGTAAAATTAGCAAGAAGATTGAATCGCAATAACAGCCTGTACTGGTGGAGATGTGGGACACTAGGCTGTCTCCTATATTACTGGTGGGAGCATGAATTGCTCTGGTGTTTTTAGAAAATGTCTGTCAATATCTGTTGAAATTAGATATTCACATATTTGACAGTTCTCTGGGTTTCATGGGTCTCAAAATTTAATTATTATTATTAATATTTTAATTTATTATTTTAAAAGAATAATAGTACAAAATTACAAATGTAAAATGATGCCTAGGACTGTCTAAAAGATTTTTGCAACTTAAATTGAGAGAAGGTCACTTTATCCTCATAAAGAGAACAATTCAACAGGAAGAGCTCACCAACAATAATAAATATTTATGCACCAAATAATGGTAGGCCCAACTTTATAAAACAAAAGCTATTGGGCATAAAAGAATAGATGGCTTCAACACAATTACAGTGGGGAACTTTAACACTCTCCCAGGGAGACAGTTCAACTGGACAATCAATGAAGACGTAACATGAATCATACCATGGGAAAAATAGACTTAACAAATTACAGAGTATTTCATCAAACAATAACAGAATACACATTTTTCGAAAGCCTCAGTAACATTCTCCAAAATAGAATATAGTGTAGGCCACAAAGCATGCTTAAACAAATTTTAAAAAATGAAATAATTTCACATACACTATCAAGTTATAATGGAATAAAGTGAAAAATTAACAACAAAAAAAATCAACAACAGAAACAGCAGTTATTATACACATCTATAGAGACTGAATAGAACACTACTGAATAAACATTAGGTCATAGAAGAAATTAGATAAGAAGTTTAAAAAGTTCCTAGAGACAAATGATAAAGGAAGCACACCGTATCACAAATTTTGAGACAGATTAGGCAGTATCAAGAGGGAAATTCATTGCTATAAGTGCACACATAAAAAGAATTTATTAATACTAAACCAAATCATTTAATGATGCAATTCAAAATACTAGACGGCAAGAACAACTCAACCCCCAAAAAATAGCAGAAGGAAAGAAATTATAAATACCAGAGCACAAATCAGTGGACCTGAAAATAGAAAAACAAATTTAAAAAATCATAAGAAAAAGCTGGTTATTTGGAAGGGTAAATGAGATTGATAAGCCTTTAGCTAAACTTACAAAGAGGAGGAAGGAGAAAACCTGTATGAATACAATTAAAAGCAGAAAAAAAGGTGAAATTACAACAGACAACAACAAAATCGAAAGACTTATAAAAAGTTAATTTAAAAATTTATATTTCAGTAAATTTAAGAATGTAGAAGAGATGGGTGATTTTTTGTAAACACATATGATTGTCCAGCATTAAAGAAAGAAGAAATAAAAAATATAACACCTGCAGAGATGTTTTGCCAGCTGTTGTGGTTAGGATCTGGAGTGTCCCCCAAAAGTCTCATGTATCTTAATGTTATGGATTGCCTGTGGAACCATGTGATGTTGGTGGATCGGGGTCTAGTCTGGAGGGGTGGATTACAGTTAAGACTGAAGGCATGTGAGTTAGGATTAACGGTGTGTAGTGGCCACTCCTGGATGCAGAAGGGACTGGTTACTGGGTGGAGACCTGAAAGGATACCTAAGCTGCACCTGCCTTCCTGGAGGACTGGGACTAGTCTCAACTGGTCTCAGCTTGCCTGCCTGTTTGTGATGTCCTGAGAAGCTGCCTCCACCTCTGCCTCTGTCCTGCACTCTGATTGCTGCCAGCCGCCCCTGAATGGATTGTGACCATATGAATCTGTGAGCTAAAATAAACCTTTCCTAAATTTGTCGGGTATTGAGTCACAGCAACGAAAAAGTAATTAAGACACCAGCTATGACATTGACGAAGTAATAAAAACACTTCCAACAAAAAAAGGTCAAGACCTGATGGATTCACGGCAGAAATCTACCAGAAATTCAGGGAAGGTTCCTGCCAATATTCATCAAATTATTTCAAGAAACTGAAAAGGAAGGAAAGTTGCCAAATTCATTCCTAGAAATAAACACGAAATTAGTACCATAACTAGAGAAAGTTGGAACAACAAGAACAAAAAACCTACAGGCCAATTTCTCTAATAAACATAAATGTAAAAATACTTAACAAGATGCAAGCAGAATGTAACAAACTATAACAAAAGATCATACATTGGACCAAATGCTACAAGGATGGTTCAATATGTGAAAATCGAAAGTATATCTCTTTAACAGATGCAAAGACAAAAAATGTGATCATCTCAATAGATACATAAAAGGTCTTTGACAAAATTCAACATTCATTTACAATGAAAACTGAGGAAAATAAATATAAAATATTTTATCTCAATCTGATCAGAGCCACCTATGACAACCCCTCTGCCAATATCATCTCAAACAGGGAAAAGACTGAAAGCATTCTTCCTAAATGGAAACAAGACAAGGATATCCATTGTCATCCCTTCTCTTCAACACACTATTCAGAATTTTGACCAGAGCAATCAGTCAAGAGAAAGACAGAGAAAGAATAGATTTGAAAGAGAAGAAACTAAAATATCATCATTCTCAAGCCAAGGACAGAAACCTCAGCAGAAACTATACCCGTGACATCTTGATTTTAGATCTCCAGCTTGTGAGCTTTAAGTTCCGTCATTTAACCCACCCAGTCTGATATACAGTTGGCCCTCCAGTTCTGTGGGTTCCAAGTTCACAGATTCAACCAAGTATGGATTGAAAACACTTTTAAAAATTGTGTTTTAATAAACATATGTCGATGTTTTACCTTGTTTTTTTCCTAAATAATTCACTCTTTATATAGCATTTAGTAGATATTAAAATTTATCTAGAGTTGATAGACAGAAGGATGTGCTTCATTACAGGTAGAGAAATAAATGCAATGTCACTATTTGCAGATGACATATTCTTCTAATTAAAGACCCCAAAGATTCCATTTGAAGTCTCTTAGAATAAATAAATTAATTCAGCACAGTAGCAGGTTATAAACTCAAAAAAATCAATAGCACTTCTCCTATACATCAACAATGAATTCAATGAGAAGCAAATCAATTACAATAATCACAACAACAAAGTTACTTAAGAATATACCTTACCAGAGAAGTAAAAGATATTTGCAAAGAAAAAAAAACAAAATTCTGAAGAAAGAGATTAAAGAAGACTTTAGAAAATGAAAAGATATCTTGTATTTCTGGATAAGAAAAACTAACATTGAAGAAATGGCCATACTTCCCAAATTATTATACAAATTCAACACAATACCAATTAAGATTCTTGATTGCATTCTTCAGAAAACTAATAAAAACAACTCAAAAATGTATATGGGACCAGAAAAGACCCAGAATTTCTAAAGCAATCATAAGTAGCAAGAACAAAACTGGAAGAATCACTATTTCTAACTTCAAATTATATTACAAAAAAACAATGATTAATCTGCATGGTACTGGCACAAAAACAGAAAGATCAGTGGAAAAGAAAGGGAGATACAGAAACAAACTCAAGCACCATCCACCATCTGATTTTCCACAAAGGGGCCAAAAACATTCATGAAGAAAATGCAGAATCTTCAACAAATGATGCTGAGAAAACTGGATATCCATATGTGGAAGAACAAAACTGGTACATTATCTTTTACCTGATATTAAAATCCAAATGGACCAAAGATCTAGATATCAAAACAGAAATACTGAATAGGATGGAAGATAAAATAAGTAAAATCTGGATGGCATAGGAACAAGGAAGACTTTCGTGGACAGAGCACCAATGGCTCAAGAAACAGCAGCAAGAATCAGCAATTGGGACTACATCAAATGAAAAATCTTTTTCACAGCAAGGAAACAATCGACAGGGGGAAGACACTGTGCCCTTGGAATACACAAGGAGAGTGCTGAGCCAACATTATGCAATTCAAGGCAGGCTTCCCGGTAGAAATCTTTTTTCAAACTGATTCTAGATCTCATCCACTGAAAGTCAGCGACTGGGCCAAGTGACCACTTTCACAGAATTAACTGATCCTAAGCAGAAAACTGAATCTTAGGAAAACCAAGGCTTCAACTCCAATGTTAGACTTCCTTGTAACAAAAGGAAAAAAAAAAAATCTTCAAAGAGCCATGGGTAGGATTGAGATAGGATGACAACTTCTCCAAGCTAACCTGAGGATGTGGGAGATTTTAAAACCCTAGATTAGGCAATGTTGCAAATTTCTGAGCTACAACATGAACTACTAGAGTTTATGGATTCTTCAGCATGATCAGATGCTCTAGAATTAAGATGACTATATGTAAATTTGAGGTAATGCCTGATCTGCAGATGTGTATGGAAAACAAGGACTTCAAGCCTGCAGCACTTACTTTGTAGGAGACTGAGATAAGAGATTAGCTTCAGCTCTTAAACCCAGGAGCAGCCTGGGCAACAACAGAGAAATCATATCAAAAGAAGAAATATGGCTTCTCCTCCCTGGGCTACTGACTTTTTCTTCCACTGGCTACCAGTTGTTGTCTAGAGGACAGGAGAAGCCATGAAGCATGACAATGATATTATTTGCACATCCCTGCTGTGACATCACTTTCAGATTTGTTGATTAGAAAGAAATAAAAAAAATAAAAAATCATGACCTAAGTGAACAGAGAGGAGGACTGGGGGATGGAACAGATGATATTTATGACTGACTGAGATTTTGAATCTCAGCAACAAAAATGATGAACTTGGGATCACTGGAAGTGGAAATAGTTGATTTACCAGATGGTAGGTGGCTCTTGTCAGCAAAGGCTGTACTGAGCAGGAGCCTAATTGAGTAGCTCGAATCTGTATAAATTAACATTTTTAAAATTATGATATTCTCAGGAGAATTTGCAAGGCAAACAATTAAAGTTTTCCAGATATCTCCAGTGGAAAAACTTATCATTGGACAAAGGTAGATTTTACCTGCTCGAAAATTATACATTACAAATTTCAGTGGATGATGATCTGACTTAAAAAAGGATGCAAACATTTGATAGCTGAAAATACATGTTTTTTCTGACTTTCATGATGTTTTCCTGTGAGTTCTGTTGTTTGAACAGCTCCTTGGGGCAAACATCTGCCTACTTGAAATCTTATTAGGAAAATATCTTCATTTAAATCTTTCCTCATCGGCCTCTCATGCAAATTTCCGTAAATAGTCAACCAGGCTGAGGGAAAGTGAAAAAAATGAATATGCTTAAATTAACATATTTAAAGTTTTATAAGTATGATCTACAGTAACGCTTACATGCGAGTACACATTTAACACTGGATATCTGTCATTTTTGTTATATTCTTTGAGACTATTGCAATGATGTCTGAAGCAGAGGTGATACTCTGTGGATACAGTTATTTCTGGGAGGTGTAAAACTAGACACTGCTAATTAAGTTGACATCTGTTAGCCCAAGTGTAAGGCCCAAACAGGAGAAGAGGAGAAAACATTTTTGTTTCTTACAGAAGAACACCGTGCAGCGAGGGGAACAAGGAAAGTCAACTGAAGCCAAGAAATAAGGAAGATTAATTCATAGTGGACTTGTAATACTTGTACTTATCCTAAGAATTGGGGTCAACAAGGAAATTATCAGCAGTGCTTGTTGTCTGAGCACCAAAGCAAAACTCAAATGCTCATTTGTTTGAAATTTCAACAGTAAGTGTTTGTGTGTGGTTAAAAACATTCAAAAAGAATAGAAGATTACAAAATAAAATTTAAAAATATCCTCTTTTCTAAACCCTACCCTATCCAAGTTTCATTCCCCAGAAGGCACCATTTTTAATCATTTCTATTTTGGTTCTTCCAGTGGCTAGTTCCATAAATCTACACCATACGATTACAGTAATATTTCTTGTGTACTTTTAAAAATGTAGAAAGACCTAGTAAACTCCCATCATGAAAGAAGAGGAATTTAGCTTCCCTCCACTTCATTTCCCATTTCTCACTTTTCGTTAGTTACGTTATAAATTTTGGATCTTGTTTTGGTTACCGTTATACTCCTAAATAATGTACTCCAGACCCTCCCAATCCTTCTCCTTCAGAGAGGATCTCCAGACACCCATTAGAAGAGAAAATATAGCTTCATTCATTCTTGCTGATCGTGGTCCCATTAGTTTTACACTGTCAAAGATTTGTTCAGTGTTTGTATTTCATTTTACCCAAACTCAGAGGGTCTTAACAACCCATGTACTACTATCCCTCGCCCTTCCTTCATGGGTTATAACTTTTTAGAGAGCCAGTTTCTAGAGTAGCCTAGAGGTAAATTCCACTGCCGGTTGGGACTGGTGAAAACTGAGGTTGGAATGTTTGGGATGGGTGGGAAGTTTAATGGGACCGTTATTACCTAGATGAACCTAAACTATCACAAGATTTTTGCCTGGTTTTTGGCTCTTATTCACCTCTTTCCTCAGATTAGACCTGTGGGTATTTCTTGAATTTTACTATTTAAGGTATGTAATGAAGACTTTCAGTATTTTTTCAAAATTTATTAATGTGGACTCATAAATTTTTTTTTCTTTTTCAGAAAGTTACCAAATTATTGGCTGTAATACATACTCTCTCTCTTTTCCTGTTACTATGGAATCACTGATTTTGTCCTTCGTTACTGTCCCTTCAGTGGGCTATTTGGACGGAAAGGGAATACCATGTATGTGGAATACCTTTCTTTCCCATCTAATCGTCACTCTTTGAATTTTGGCATACGGTACTATTTTATTTGCAGAATAAAGACCATTTTGACCAGTCCTTTTCTCATAAAAGACATGCAACATGTTTCCAAGGAGTTTTCACCCCTTCCTAATTCTCAGGTCCTGAGTCCAAGTACAGCCTCCCTACTCATCACGTCTTCATGAAGGCTTTGGCCCAAGCAGAACGTCTCACTAGTTCTTGGAAATAACTTTAGTTATGTAGATTTGTTCTTTTGTTCTGTTGTTCTCTTCCTGTTCTTGAATTCTCCCCTACCCCTATATGTGCCTCTTGAAACGATATGTGGCCTGAAGGAGTCCAAGATGATTAGCTATTTTGCTGAATTTTCTTTCACCTCAGCCAGAGATTATCTCTTGATGCTCTGTGATATTGCAGTATCTATTTATTCCTATAGGATTAAACACATTCACTTGAAATTGTGGTTATCTGTGTCATCTTAAGCATATTTGTTTTTTTCTTCACTTCTTGGAACACCATGGACTCACAAAGGTCTTGCAGATGTCTCACTGGAGCAAAATGCCTCCTTTTCTACTCTGATACATCTGCTAGGCATGTTTCTTAGATTTTTTTGTAACAAGCACTCTTTTCTTACCTATTTTTCTTAAAATTTGTTAGTAGGAATCCCCTTTTGCACTTAAAATATGTCCCAGATAGCTATTCTATGCAAACATGCTATTTGTGAGGGCTCGAGTGTAGTATGAGCTGAGGAAGCAATAAGTGATTTATAAACAAAAGAAACTCATGAAGATATTTCATTAATTAACTTCATGGGCATACTTGAGGTTCTGATTAATTTTATGTAATGGGATTCTTGGAGCATATCCTCTAGAGGTGGGTCTGCACCAATTAATCCCAATTATCAAATTGACTAAATTAAGTGACTCTAAGGAGTGTGAATGCGGTGTAAGAACACCAACCTCATCAATGAGTTAATGCATTGAGAAGTTCACAGCTGAAGCGGAGATAGGTCTAGTAGGAGTAAGTTAGTCATGGGGTGGCGGGGGGGAGGGGGGTGAAGGGGCGGGAAATGACTTCAGAAACGGCTTCTTGCCCCAGACGCCTTCCTCTCTTGCTTTTCCCAGGCTCTCTCTTTTCCAGATTTCGTGAGTGGAGCAAATTCTTGCTACATGTTTCTACAATGTTTCTACCTTGAAGCCACCCAACCCTGGACTGAAACTTTTGAAACCTTGAGCCAAAATAAAACTTTTCTCCTTCAGTTGTGGTTGTAAGGTATTTCGCTCAAGCAAAGAGAAAGTCAACCAGATGAGAGCATTCCTGGAAGCTTTGGCACTTCAATTATCCAAGTCCTCGGAGCTCCGTGCTCTAGAACCAAGTCGTCAATTCTGATGTAACTACAAATCATTTTTAATAACTTACAACACACATTTATTTTTAACTCATTGCTCGTGTTAGGAGCAGGTCAATTATAGCTTTGTTTATGTGGCCTCTACATTCAGAGATGTAGACTGGAAAGTCACGTTGTCTAGAATATGCTGGCCTTATGACTGTTGACAGGAGAGACGGAAAGGCAATACCTCAGGATGGTGATATCAGCTTTTGCACTAAACTGATATCCTCAGAAGAGAAGGAGAAGAATAGCTGAGGAAAATAGTATTAAGTACTTCCATCCAGAAACATACATCAATGGCAATGAAGATAATTAATAATAATAAATTATTAAGGAATACTAAAGATAAAAGGGATCATTTCCATGAGTCAGGCACATTCACTGTTCACCACATATCCTTTAGTGATTTCCACCATGTAAGTCATGGAAAAATATTGCTACGGTGTGGACCTGGAGTGTCCTCCACAAGCCTTATCGATTTGGAAGTAGTGGGATAACTGTGAAACTGTGTGCTGTTGGGAAGTGGAGCCTGGTTGGAAGGGGCAGACGCTTCAGGTTTGACCTCTAGGCATTGTGCCAACTTGTTAAAATTGAGAGGTAGCATGGGCTAAGATTTCAAGTGTGTGTTGTTTAATTGTGGGCCAGAAAATGGGGTGGAGAGTGCTGACTGTAAGTGTGAGAATCCCAACTGGCAGCTTAAAGTAAGTAAAGGGAGAAGAAAGGTTGTCACAGCTTCTTCCTGGAAAAATAAACCTTTCTACCCCTAAGTTGTGGATGTTGGGTATTCTGCCACAGCAATGAATAAGTAACTAAGACACATACTCAGAGAGGTATACTTATTAGCCTAAAGCCGCTGAGCTAAATAAGGTGAAGAAACAGTATTCTAAAGGAATAAAAAGTCCACTAAAAAGTAAGTAAATTCCATTCTTGTGTCAAGGCAAAGCCATCAAGGCCATGCACAAGCAATTGCACCAGTAGCAGATAAAAATGTGTTCCCAAAGCACTGCATCATTCCTGCCTTTGTTTCCGACCCTCCCTCTGAAGCTGCCTTGGCTGTTCTGTGACATTCTGTCCTATTACCTTTCTTTACCTGAGGCTCAATGTCGTTTACCTGACATCACTTTTGGAGGAAAATGTACTGAGTTTTTTTTTTTTTTCCTCTCTAGTTCTACTGTCTTCTGTTCCATTAAGTAAATTCTTCATGGCTTAAGCAGACGGTCTAAAATCCAACCCCTGTATGCCATGCTGTCATCATCAAGGACGACATATAACTGTACCCTTTAGTGACTGACTTATTTTAAAACAGGTTTGGTAAAGTTTATTTATTCTTAGTGACCTTCTATAAATATTGACGACAGGAATCCTTGCGGCAATTTATTATAAATAAAAATTGTTCGTCTTACTCTCAAGTTGTCACCTAGTAGGCAGTCCTGGTATTCCATTTTAGTGCATAAAAAGATCACTTAGTGTTATACTCTCATAATTTCTGAAACCTGTCACCTGTCATAGGAGAATAGTATTGGCCGTCGTCCAACATTTCCAGGATGCAAAGCATATAATGGGGTAGGAAGGAAAATATTTAAAATAAGTGTGTGTGGGGGGGGGGAGGGGGGCTGGTTTTGCAGCAAACAACATTGAATCATAGATTGCAAAACGTTAAAATGGTCAGCAGCCTGTCTATCAACTTATCTACATCATGGGGTGCAGAGGGCTATTGACACTGGAAGCCTTGCTTATCTTCATGAGTTAAGTTGCCTATTTAATTCATGAGTCAGAAGTAAAGTAGAGACCAGAGCGGAGACCCAAATTGTTTATACGAGTCATGTCTAATGACTGCAGTGATGTCTCTCTCTCAGCCTTTGGCCTGCCTGTTCATTGGACAATTTGCCTTCACGAAGCGCTCACCTTAACTTTGATTTATATCGGAAGTGAAACCTCACTTTGTAATCATAATGTTTGTCTTAGACATTGAATACTAAAGTTCTTCCCACTGCTAAGCCCATAAATAAGAGAGCAAGGAAGGAAGAGACCTGCCTGTGTCTAAAGATTTGGGCTACCGAAGGGCAGGCAGTGCAGGCTCCCCTGGTGGCGTCTGGATAACCAGCTGCAATGTGTGCCAACAGCTCCAGCCTGTCAAGGGTTACTTTTCTCCCTCCTGACTCTGCAGGGCCTGGGCATGCTATTCAGAGATTTGCTTTTCTCACTTGTAAAATAAGCATGCTGATGCCTCCTCATAAGACTAGTGTGAGAATTAAAGGAGAACGAGGTAGAAGGTTTTTCACACTTGATAATTGTAGCTATTATTACTCTCAGTCCAGAAACTATAAGTGAATAGGGAAATTTGTGGCCCAAGAAAGGTTTCTGGTGTACTGTTGACCCTGAACAAACATTTATTGAAGGAGGAAGTGTTTAAAATGATTTAATAAATGAATAAAAATAAGGAGTTTGAATGAAAAGAGTGTGTTGAAGAGATGGTTTGTGAGAGGAAGGACAGACAACTCCTTAGGTGCAGGAAGTGTGGGTGTGAAGAAGTAAATCCTAGAGTAGGGAAACCTGTTTCTAATTCTACAGATTTAGCAAAGAAAGATCTTAAAGAAAAAGAACATTTCTGTATTGTCTCAAGAAATGGTCCCATTTTTGCACCTTATTACAGTGTAGAGTGATGTTCCCCATACGAAGGCCATTATTCCCAGGAGGAAGTGCTGCGAGGAACAGAGACTCATTGCAAGGTAGCAACCTATTGGGTTGGGCCTGGTCGGGGGACACATAGGCCGCCTCTGGGTGCTTTGTTCTCTGACGGTAGTTTTCAGCCAACCTACAGCAGCCAAAGGAGAGAATCTTTCACTAGCATTAGAGAGATAAAATCTTGGATCCATTTTTTCAGCCTTGTACCTACAGTCTTTTTTGCAAGTGTGACCTCCAAGCCTCCGTTATGGTGTGTCTAATCAGTTATTCTTGGCTGCTCTTGGAAAATCTCCAAAAAAATCTGCTTCTGGCTCTGAATCCTGGCAATTTAAAGTTCCCTGAACAACAAGTCTTCAGGATTTGAGTGTTCTAGGCATTTAAGATAATTCATGAGGTTTAGAGGACAGTAGCATGTAAACAACTCAAAAGAACTAAGTTATTTTAAGCTAATTGCCAGCCAAACATGGAGATAGAAAAATGCATTCCGATCAATGTTTTAGCTTTGAATAGAGTTCTGTGATTCAAGGTTCCACAAGTCAAGATTCCAATAAGAGGATTAATATGTGCTTTGCAATCAATGTCAAAATGATGTTATGTTCTGGGATGTGCGCACAATGCTCTTTTGATAAGGTGCCCATTACAGAATGGATGTTATATATTAGGTTATGTAGAGCTTAAGGCAAAGCAAAGTGAAATTACTTGCATTTCGTTGAAAAATGAGTCACTAAAAGCTCCAGAAATTGGAGTCTAGACAGAGTGAGTGAATAATCCAGGCCACAGCAGAGCCAATAATTGCAATTGACCCTCACAGTGTGGACCCCCCAGTCTGCACTGCTCTGGGGGGCATCTACAGGGCGAACTCAAAACGGCAGGTTCTCTTCTTTTTAATGGGTCTTCCGGCTCACTAATCTGCCTGAAAACACCAGAAGAGGAAATAGTTTGTAGGCAGCACAGCCCCATCGCAGACGGTAGCGCTTCTTCATACAAAACCGAGGTACAGACTTTGTTTGGGGTCTTCTTATGCAAACTGATTTTTTCATAGATGAGCTGGCAATGATTCAGTTCATAGTCAGCCCCAAATTACTGGGGACCTCACAGTTTCTATTTTGTAAAATTGAGCTTCTCTCCCAAACAAGTTCCGAAGTATCTCAATAGAAGGAGAAAATCTTTACTTACAGGGGCTGAGGAAAGAGAAGCTCCTCCCCCATGTCCAAGTTCCTACCAATTAGGAAATGTCTTCCTTAGACGGAGGGAGTGAAAGCTATGTTTAATTTTGTCAGCTGTGTGCATCTGCCTCATTCAGAAGTTTGGACGTAACAGGTACTCAGGAAATTTCTGTTGAATTAATTGTGCTGAAATTCTTGGTAGAAAATAACAAGAGTTTACAACAGTGTTTCTCTGGAGAAGCTGGTTCTTAAATGAAGCTTGTTTAAACTTATTTCATTAGGTACTTTTTTGGGGGGATTAAATGCCAAATTCTGATTTTCTGGCTTTAATTTATAAGGTTTGTTTTCTTTTCATATAAGTGTATTTGTTGGTAAAAATAAGAAATAAACACTATTCACGTCAGTATTTTGATCACGTGTCAAAACCTCAGAAAAGGAAGTAACCACACCAGACCAATGACCAAGCAGGAAGGATTATGTGGGCTGATGCCTCCTTGGCTAATTAGCATCAATGTTCCACCCTGGGGCAATCAAGAGGCCACAGCTGAGCATAGGCTGGATTCCTGAGTTGTGACTTCTTTGGGAATATTTCACTTCTGCTGTGGTCGTCGATCAGACTCTTGTTTGAAACTACCTTTGTCTTCACTTGACTGTCCCATGTCTCATCTCAGTGAGCTGGACTGGAACTTACCTCAAGTCTCATAAGTACTCAAAGGAGAACAGAGAAGGAACATAGAGTAAGACTCGGGAACATAAAATAAGACATATCTAATAACAGTGCTTTTATTTCGCAGTAAATGTTTCATCTATGCAATAAAAAACAAAGCCTTAATGTTTGGAGGAAGTGGCTGTGTGTAGAAAGTACATTTCATCTTGAAAGAAGGAAGCTTTTAAAATGTTCTAAAGAACTGTAGCTATGGATTCAAAGCTGAAAGAGCTCCTGGGGCTAACAGCTTCCTCTCTGAGTACTTGCTTGCTATTTCCTGTTCTAGGTTTGCGGTACAAGATCAGTCACCCTCCACAGTCTTTTTATGGTCATCAGGTGTAACCTGTTCCTCATGCCTACCTTGAGCTCCTATTCTAGAGGCAACTCCTGGCTCTAGCTCATCTGTACTACAGTTACCTCTTACCTTCTTGCAGAGATCATCAGTATCCCAAGATCAAACTATGATGTTGAATTGCAGAATTCTTAACCAGGCTCCAGGTACAGTGTCCGGCTTTGTCCTCTCACTGCTGGCTCCCAACTGGCATTCTCTAATTCACCTGTGATAGGAGCAAAAACTTGTTGGATTTTCACACACGATTATTTTTGGCCCAAGGACGGTCAGGTCTGGCAGCTGACTGGCTGCAGATGGGCATGGGTCGGGACATTGTCTTACTTCTTTTTCATTACCAAGCTAAAGGGAAATGAGTTTGCCAATGGTTATTTACATTGGCTTCTTTCTACCTTTGCATATAGACCATATATTTTGAGGAATAATTGTTTTAAAATTTTTATTCTTAAAGTTCTTTTCCAGGTCCTGGAAATGGGACAGTTGGGTAGAGGGGCAAGAGCTGGGACTCGAAAATTTCTGTGCTCAGCACGTTGGGAAAAGATTGGACCTTCTCCTCGGAACTCAATTCAAAAACACCAGGAGTTCTTTTTATGACTTAGGTAAATATTTTAGAATATAAAGTCATTCGGGTTTTTATCTAAAGCAAATATCGTGTTTGGATATCCAGGATTGTTTTCTAATGCACCTATTAATCAGTCCACAGTTACTGCCTGAAGGTTCAGATAACAACTGTCTCCCAAGCCAGATTTGTCTCTTCTCTTTCCAGCGGAGACCCTGGCACTGTCACTGTCTCTCCTCTCTCTTTCTCTCTTTCTGCCTCTTTCATTCCCTCTCCTCCTCCCCCTCCTCCTCCTCCTCCTCCTCCTCCTCTTCTTCTTCTTCTTCTTCTTCTTCTTCTTCTTCTTCTTCTTCTTCTTCTTCTTCTTCTTCTTCTTCCTCTTCTTCTTTTTCTGCTTTTGTTTCTTTTTTCCCCTGGATTGGAACCAGGGCCTCCCACATGCTACACAAAGTGTCTATCACTGAGCTACATGCAGTCTTTAATCCTTAAAAAAAAAGATATTTGCATGTGGGCATGATAGCACATGCTCATAATCACAGCCTTCTTGGGATCACAAGTTTTAGCCCAGCCTCAGAAAATTGATAAATTAGAGACCTTATTTCAAAGTAAAATAAATAATTAAAATGGGCTGGGGATGAAGTTCAGAGCAAAGGCTCTTGGCTCAATTTCCAGTACTTCAAATAAGTAAGCAAATAAATGAATAAAATAAAAAGACATTTGTAATTTCAGAAATGAAGCCATGAAAATTAGGATCATGCTGGAAGAACTGACACAGAGAACAGAATCTGAGAGAACCAATTTGTTCCAAGTGCTCTGCTCTTTGATAAGAAGTAAGGAGCTACTGGAGCCCTTAACTCAGTCTGTTTCTTGGTGCTTTGAAATGGGTCTCTGGACAGCCTGGCTTAGAGCATGAGATACTTCATGTGGCAGCCATAGAATATTTCCTTAGGTTATCTGTAAGTAAATAAATTCTCTCATATTTACAACTGTTCATATAAAAATAACTATTTTTGGTAGATCTAAGGTTCTGGCAGTATGATAGCATGTGATTGGTGAAGTCCCCATGTGAATGAGGAGGGTAGATTGTTCCCATCCTGAGCATCCAAGCGGATAAGCATGGTGACCCTGAATGACTGGGAGGCAAAGTCCTGACGGAGCTCTGGGTGAGAGGGTGTGGAGGGATGTGTGTGATTTCTGCGGACCGGGACTCAGGAGAGACTACTACAATATGGGCAGGGCTCGGGACAGAGAAGTGAGACAAATCCGAAGCCAGATGTGTTTTGTTATATGATGACTCTGGGCAGAAAAACAAGAGAAAAAGCATTTTCTTTCTTTCTTTTTCTTTCTTTTCACTCAAATAACCCCCAAAGATAGGATTCAAGTTCAATAGGGTTAAATGAAAACAAGGGATTGGCTTGGGGTTTTCATCAGTATGAGGGACGTTGCTTCCATGGGAAATACTTTCCAACTTTCAGCTAACCACTAAAAGAAATCATCCTTCAGAGTAACTGAGTCTTGTTCCTCTGCTGAATTTTGTAGAATTTCAAACTCAGATGGCCAGGGTTCACGACTGGATTCCTGACCCCGTCAATTCAATTTTGTTTTTTTTTACGTCTTCTGACTTTGTGGTACTAAGTTCTGAATATGTTGTTTCTACTAAAAATTCTGACTTTACTTTTTTAAAAAATCTGTACTTTAGCAACATTATAAAGTATCTGTATTTTCAAAAACAAATCTGAGTAACACAATTATAAAGAACCTAGAATGTGAATTAACCTTATGAGGGCTAGATATATGATTAAACCAAACTATTGTCAGTGTGATCTGCTGCAAAGAAACCACAGTGCTTCATGGGACAAAGCTACCACTGGCATTGCTACATTCTTAGCTTACAAACTAAGTTAGAGACTAACCTCATAGGGTAAGGACTCTCAGTGGATGCGAGAAGGAGAATTGAGTTCCTTCTTTCAGGTAACACGTCAAACAGCACCTGTCCTAAAAGCATCAGATAAGACAGTGTATAAGACACAGATTCTTCTTCTGAGGCATATTTGGAGCCCACATCTAGCAGGGGCCGCACAGTTAAGCAGTAAAATCAAGCCTCTCAGGAAAACTTTCTTATTATGTGACATAAGAAATAAAGGTAAAAAACTTTCAGGTAATAGAACAATATTGTTATTATTTTGCTTTTGCTTTTATTTTGTTTTGCTTCTATTGTGGCTTTCTGTCAAGAAAATATATATATAAAACAGCTTAGTCTGATTCCTTAGAAAAACAGAACATAAATAAGGCTTTTGTAGCAGCACGATTTCAAGGACTGAATCCCAGCAAGTGGAGTGAGAAAGGAAGAGAAATGAGACATCAGAGTGTGAGCAAATACAGGTTCCTGAAATGACTGCAATCCAGGGTAGGTTGATTGCTTGGTGTCATGGAAAGATTTGGAGAGTCCATTTGATTCTACTGTATTTTTCAATATTTTCTCTAAAGGGAAGAAAGGAAAAAGAATGGCTTCATTGGTTTACATTTCTTATTGGTCAAATATGTCCTTTACCTCTCACTGAATCTCTTTTTCTCTCTCTTCTCTCCTCTCTCTCTCCCCCTTCTCTTCTTGGCTTTCATGAGGTTAACAGCCTTCTTCTGCTATGCCTTTGCCTGTCCTCCATAATGTCTCTGGAGCCTGTGGATTGAACCCAGGGCCTTGTGCGAGCTAACAGACTACTCTACTACTAACTTATATTCCCGACTTAAACCTTTCTTTCTTTAAATTGTTTCACTCAGCTCTTGGTTACAGTGACAGAAAGCTGATTCACACAGTGGGGGTTGGGTTGAGGAAGAGCCAGTTAGGCTTCAAAAGGAAACCACATTAGGGCCCTGGGTCTGCAGTAGCCACGTAGTAGCAGCCAAACTCCGTGACCAATGCAGGGGCATAGGTTTGAGGTGTGGCATAAACCCCACAAGGCAGAGCCATTTTAAACCATTTCGATCTCCACTTCTGCCGAGCACACTTTTGAGGACTTTTTTTTTTAATTCCAGTATTATGAACAGCTGTACAGAAGCCAACACAATGAAGACAATTAGAGGTATAGAGTTAATCAAAACTTCAAGTATAATGGGCATCTTGAGTAGCAGCAGATAGAGGAGGAATTTCATCAGACCAGTATTTCATCAGAAAACAAAAGAGTAATATAATATAGACAGGAGGGACGGGGTGAAGAACATAGCAGCACACTCCAGCTGGTAGTACGGAAAGGGCCTCAGAGCCAAGCAGAGACCGTTCCGTGCTGAGTAAGCTTCGTCAAGCCTTAGGAACACAAAATATCTGTAGTTTGATTTTTTGTTTGTTTGTTTAATACACATATTAATTCCTTCAAGAGATGTTTATTGAGAGCCTCTTAAGGCCCAGGTTCTGGTTGCATGGTAGTTTCTGCCCTCGTGGCTCTTAGGTTTTTGTGAAAGAAGGCAGATAATGGCATGTCGAGGGAAGCAGGACGGCGATTTGAGAACGAGCCCCCAAGCAACGCCTCCGCTGCAAGGCAGAATCCGAGCACAGAAGAGGAAGAGGAGGGGGGAATGGAATATGGAAAGAACCGTCCAGTGGAGGGAATAGAGAATGTGGATTTGGTTTCCCTGAGAAGATGCGTGTTCATGTAGTAAGTGCAGGTACAGATGCATTTTCACAAAATAAACATTACTCTATTGCATATAGTTCTTTTAATATTCTTAACTAGATAGTCTTAGCTTTCCTGTGGTTGTGCCTGTGATAGCAATCTCCTTGTGGTGCCATTCAAACAACATGAGAGAACATGGCAGACCAAGGGACACGTGCAGACAAGGTCTTCCTCAGCAATGGCGATGCTGCACATGGGACTCATGTGGGCAGGTAGAAAGGACGTGTCCCTGGATGGGTGTGACAACAGGTAATGTGGACAATAAAGGGCACTGGGGAAGTGGGGCAACAGGCAGCGTGGTACAAAGTCAAATTAGGAAGGAAGAGGAAAAAAAAACCACTGTTTAACAATGTTAGGCCTGAGGACTTTCTTTTCACAGATAATAGTAATTTAGAAACTGTTCAATGCTTAAAAAAAAAAAAAGGAAAACTCAATCAAGATGAGTTTTGTGGTACATGCTTGTGGTGGCAGCCAGCAGGGGGCGCAGACTCTGACTGTGCAGGCACGGTGAAGGTGAAGCGGGAAGCCGCCATGACGAGAAATCACAGATGAAGAGGGAAGTTAGAGTGCTGCGAGACTCCCGGAAATCACTCCAAAATGTGGCCGGAAGTCAGAGAGAAAAGTCCCCAAAAGATAGTTCTAGTGCTGACAAAACTTCATCAGGTTTTCAGGTTTTCAGACTCAGTTGAACAAAATGTCTATTTTTGCTTTTTTAAAATTCAACCTCTCTTCCGTGCTCTCTTGCTCTGATGCGTGAACGCCCCTTCTTGAGTCTTGCAGGTGTGTCTGAACTGGTTTTCAGAAAGGTGACGGAGGGTACCAGCTGTGATGGAAGAGCCTGGGGACTAGTGGAAGCAGGGAACTCTGAGGATTAGCAGGCAGTTCTGGGTTGGAGTGAATCTGAGTTTCTCTATAGAAGAATAAATGTTGAACATGCAGAAATAAATAATAAGGCGAAAATGCAGATAGTAACACACATGGGTGCACCCAACACATGTTCTGGTGGCTTTGAAGAATCACTGCAGCACATCTTTGTTGGCTAGAGGGCTAGATCATTGTTATAAGTTCATAACTTAGCGATATAAATATATTTGTGAAATTTTAAGTCCCACTCTTGGAGAAAATTTGATTTTAAAATTCAGACTTATTCCTAAACTCTTTCTGGCACCTTTTAGGACTTGATGAATTATTTGAAAGATGTTTATTGCTTTTAAGGCTCCATTTTATTGCCAAGCTTATAAGATGTAACCCGCTTTCAATTTTGTTAGGATGGTGAGTAATTAGGCAGTGACATGACTTTAAAACAGAAAACAGCAAAGAGATTTAACTGGATTAAGAGAAAATAGTACATTCCATGTAGTTAGGCTATTTGGAAGAATTAAAATATATCTAGTCTGGATATAATTTGCATCATGTAACATAATAAGGAAACTCAAAAATAGCACTATGTTCCCTGGAAGAAAGCAGAACAATTTGTTCTGTGTCAACATGATATTGTGTGTTGCCAATATCTTCAGCTGAGATCTCTTAAGTTCTGAACAAATATTATCTGAAATCACCTAACATCAATAGATGGTGCTGTGGCTGATGACCGAGAGCAGTAGGGGAAGAGTTACATGCCCTTGAAGTTGGCTCAGTGTCTTAAGGCCCAGTTTCAAGTGGCTCAAAACATCTGGGTACTTCTCAAACCAAGAGGTTGTTTAAACGGCCGAGCTCATTGTCAAGTATCTGCCTTCAAAAAGCACACCTGTTCCACTGATGCATATAGATTTTTGGGATTCTGATGACAAGTTAAAGAAATCAATTGAGACAAAGTAAGTGGAGACAGTTTACTATGGAATACCTGTGAGTTCGCATAACAAAAACAGAAATGCATTCACACCTCAGTGAAGGCTGGAATGGGGAGCCAGCAAGTCATCAGGACCGCAGGCAACTCTGGGCTCAGAACCTTGGCTCTACGTCCCTTCATGACTATCCTTAGTTACTGTCTTTCTCTAAAATCCGTGTTACATCTCCTTGTTTCCTTCTCTAAGATTAGTTGTTGCATCTCTGTTACACAATGTGGCCATTCTCCTCCTTAACGGCCACATGTGCAAGCTGTAATTGCAGCTTTCCAAAGTCATCACTTTGTTCCTCCATTAACACTTGCTAACAGTTGGTAACAATTTATACCAAAAGTGCAACTAGTGGCTTAAAGCAGCGCGTGCTATTTCATGGTTTTGGGCTAAGATCAGGGCATGGCGTAGTGGAGTACCTCTTCCTTGGTTTCCCTCCCAGTTGTGATCAAGGTGATGACCAGAGCTGTGGGCTCATTACAAGGTTTCACTAGGGGAAAAGGGGCTCCTAAATTCGTTCTCATGTGTATTGGGGGGATTTAGTTCCCTGCGGGCTCTTGGACTCATTGGCTCTGCCCTTCCTCAATTATGGGCAACCCAAGCTTCTCTAGAGGGTAGCTCACAGGATGGTCGCTGCATCCTTCGTACTGAGTGATAGAGTAGGGGAAGCAGGACCAAATCTCTGTCTTACTGAAATTTAGTCTTGGAGTTGACATCCCATCACTTTGCCTCTTCTGTTTGTCAGGAGCAACAGCTTCAGCTCACGCTTGAAGGCATAAATTGCAGTGGGTGGAGGTGGCTGAAAGGCTTTTCATATGTTCATATGTCATATGTTCCCCCTTTTTGTTCTTCTCCTTTTCCATTTGCCTGTTCCAATTCCAAATTCATTGACACAGCCTTTTGATTGATGTAGCTTGTGTCAGGTGATTATTGCAGGAGACCAGAATCATGGTGCATTCTGTGTATACCGTGTTGGTAATAGCAAGGAAAGAATAAAGGTCTGTCATGGAAGGCTTTCAAGTAGCAATAGATCTGGCAAGACACTCCAGGATGGGACTATAACAAACTGTACTAGAACTATTTTTCTTCCCCCCCCCCGCCACCCAGTAAAAAAGAAAATTGTAAGGGGCTGTAGAAATGGCTCAGTGGTTAAAGCACTTGCCTAGCAAGTGCTAAGTCAAGTGCTAAGTACTCGAGTTCGATTCCCCAGCACCATATAAACCAGGCATGGTGGCACAGGCCTTTAATCCCAACACTCTGTAGGCTGAGACAGAAGGATTGCCATAAGTCCAAGGCCAGCCTGGGCTCCAGAGCGAGTTCAGGACCAGCCTGGGCTACAGAGTGAGATCCTGTCTCATACTGTACTGTATCGTGTTTCTTTTCTCCTTCCTTACCTTACACCCCATCTTCCTTCATTCCCAGATTTCTTTTCTATCTCTATAGAGTCTACCTCTCTGCTATGTACTATGTATTTTTGCTGTTTATTTTATATTTCTCAGATAAGAGAAATCCTGTAGTATTTAACCTTCTGAGTCTGACTTCTTTCCCTTAGCATTATGATGTCATCCGTTTCCTCACAAGTGACTTGAATTTATCTTTCCTTGTGGCAGAATAGTATTCCATTGTGTAGATGTACCACACTTGCTGTATCCATTCATTTGCTGGTGGTCATGGAAGCCATTCCCAAAAGTTGCCTATTGTGACTGTGCTGCTATCAATGTAGGTGTGTGTACCACTATAATACAATGTCTTTAGCTTGAGAGGATGCCTAGATGACAACCCATTTTTCTTGAGGGAAACAGAATTTCTTAGTATATTGTTCACCTCTCAAGGTGACTGGTTTCATGCACACCAATTTTCTGAATAACTCAAATCCTTGACATCCATAATCTTAAATACAGACATGGCTACATTATTCAACTTTCTGTTGTGGCAAAACGGCTGAGATACTGAACTTCTAAGGAGAAAAGATTACATTTTGCTCATGGTTTTGTACATTTAACTTCCTGGTTGGCTGGATCATTATTTTGGGTGCTGTGGTAGGACAAGATGGCAGAGAGGGCCTACTCACCTCATGGTAGCTGGCGGGCAGATGAGTGAGAAGGGGCTGGGATTCCGATATTCCCTTCAGTGGCGTACTCCCAATGACCCGCCTTCCTTCCACATAACGTAGATTCTGCAACCTCCCGTACAGTGAGTTCAGATTAAGCTTTTTAAAAGCTGGGCCTTTAGGGAAGCGATTCAGATCCAAAACATCGCTGTGAGTAAGCACAAAGTAATATTGTAAAAATGCAATCCACGTATGATTAACCTTTTTTAAAATTGCTTTTTACAATGTATTAGATAGATAACAAAATTTAACTCTTTTAATCATTCTTAGGCGAACACTTCAGTAAACTAGTCACATGATTCTACAACTATCATCTGCATTCCTTTCAGAAGTATTTTTAATTTTAGTTTTCAAAATTGAAATTCTGTAATCATTAAACAATAACTCAGCATTTCAGTGCGTTGCAGCCCCTGAAAGCCACCATTTTACAATGCCTCTCTGAATTTAGCACCTGTAGATTCCTAATGTAATCATATTTGTCTTTTTGTGGCTAGTTTTTTTCACTTGATATAATGTGTGCAGAGTTCATTCATTCATAGAACACGTGAGAATTTTCTTTGTTTTTAGGATCAAAAGTATTTCATCATAAGCATGTACCATATTTTGTTTTTCCATTCATCTGTTGATGGACACAGAGTTTTTCAATCTTTTGTCTATTTGAATAAAGCTACTGTGAACCTGGATATACAAATACCTTTTTGAATTTCTGCTTTTAATTATTTTGTTTGTACATCCAGTAAGTGGAATTTTTGGGTCATATAGTAATTTGTTGTGGTATTGGGGATTGATCCCAAGGCCTTTTAGACTGATCTGTATCACCAGCTTGTTTCTAACATTTTGTTTTGTTTTGTTTTGTTTTTCTTTGAGACGGGATCTTGCTAAATCACTAAATTACCCAGGTTGGGCTCAAACTTGTGATCCTCCTGCCTCACCTCCCAGAGCGATCTGCCTTTAACACTTAAACAACTGCTATACTGTAATGCATAGTAGCTAAGCCATTAGAAGCACTGTACAAGAAGATTTCTCTGCAGTCGGCCAATATTTATTTTCTGTCAGGAGAGAAAGTATTTCATGATATTTTTGATATGCATTCCTCTAATTACTAGTGATATTGAGTATCTTTTATGTAATTATTGGCCATTTTGTATCTTTGGAGGTATATATATATATATATATATATATATATATATATGAGAATTTTGCTCACCAAAAAATGTTGTTATTGTTATTTTTAGGAATTCTGCTCATACTGTAGAAATTAACTACTAATCAGTTGAATAATTTGCAAATGATTTCTTCTATTTTTGGATCACATTTTCACTGTGTTGATAGTGTTATTTGATACACAAATGTTTTAACTTTCATACAGGATAATTTATCTTTTCCTTTTTTTAGGTTGCCCGTGTTTTTGCTATGCTATCCAACAGATCATTGCCTAGAGTAAGACCATGAAGATTTTCCTTTTTTTCTCTCTAAACTTTCATAGCTTTTGATCTTATATTTAGGTATTTGAGCTATTGTGTTTTGTTAATAGTCTTGCTGTTGCCCAAAAGATTGGAGAGTTGGTAGACAAATGAGACAAATATAGAGTCCCAGAGAGTTGGTTGTGGATTTGGAATCATCAAATAGCTTGAAATCATAGATGCCTGAATAGTTCCTCTAGTATTAAGTTCTAACTGAGTAACATCCTGATACCAGAGGCAATGAGAACTGGAAGGTTCTGTACAGTCTCTTGTAACACAAGAAAGAACAGATTTTTGGTCTTTCATTTGCCTGTTGAGCAACTATTCTCAGAATTTTCTTTAGCATCCCAGAACTGATACAGCTTGAGTAGCTTAAGAAGATCTCTGAACCTAAGTTTCTGTCCTGGTTGATGAGATAATCCAGCCTATCTCAGGGCAATTGTGAGGATTAGATCCAATAGTCCATTATGGGCCTTCATACAAATCATAAAACAAACTAAGGATCCAATAAATGTTTATTTATTCATTATTATTATTATTTGAAACTATATAGGTAAATTGGGGTAGCTGGAGGAAAAGAGGATGAATAGATGTTAAATAGGTTTGAAAATCAAGTTAACTGAAAGGAAAAAGTAAAAATACAAAGAAATATTATAAAATAAAACCAGCTCCTAGTTTACTATGACATGGAAGTTTTGAAAGACATGGATTTATGTCTTGACAAAATAAGTGACTTGTCTGGAAGATTCTACCCAATCGCTTGAATCGTTCACATTGTCTTAACACAGAGCCTGAGAGTTCCACTGTTGTAGTTGTTAGTCAGATACCTACTACAAAAGTAGCAGTGGAAACTAATATGTCTGTTTCTCTGTTAGAGAAAGAGGAGATATAATTCAGCCCCACCTCAGTGGTAAAGAAAAATAGGGATCTACATTATTATCTTTCATTATGTCATAAACCCCAAATTCACAGCTTTAAGCCAGAGTTGTTTGCTTTTCTTCATGTGCCTGAAAACTCTCTGAGCTGTTCCAATCAGAACCAGACAGACTGCAGTTTGATGGCATAAGCTGGCCTCCCTCACTCATGATGAGTAATGATAACGATTATCGGCTGGAGCACAGGACTGACAAAGTTCACTAGGAGATATGCTGTGGACCAATATGGCAGGCAGGCTTGGAGAAAGCATCACAAATCAAACAAGCTCAGGGCAGCCCCACAGAGCTGCAGACCAATCCTTTTAATAGGGGAGGTCCTGTGGCCTATCTTTTAGAAGAAAGAAAAATCCTTAATTAACATACTCCCTTCTGTCTTCTCATCAATGCTGCCAATATATCCCTGCGAAGGGGTGCAGTTTAAATGGTCCAGATAACTCCTTTTTAGTGGGTTAAGGCAAGGCCTTGTCTTCTTTTGTTCTTCCTAAAAACAGACACATCGGTTTCAGCTGCTACTTGGACTGTCATTTTATCTTTCTAACAAGTCTCGTTTTTTGAGCTGTGAGATGCATGTGCAGTAAACATAGTGGTCACTTTAACGTAGCACATGAACAAATGGAAAATGTGATCACACAACACACTTCCCAGATTCTTCCTCATACGAGAAACCTGACTCCTCCGTTGCAGAGACAGAGAAGGACATGTGGGTAAGATGCAGTGCACCTGGACATTGGTAGTTACTCATAGGGCGGCGGGAGGGGAAAGTTGCACACGGCCTGTGCCAGGTCTCCTAAGATGCTCCCAAACCACAAGATAGTCAGTTTAAGTCAGCTGAAAACAGAGAAAATTACAATTTAGGAGCCAATGAAAATGTGTGAGAAATGCAGACTGAGAAGTTCTGCAGTAGAGTGATTGTGTGGCAGCCAAGTGAATGTTTGTGTCAAGAGTTTTACCAAAAACTGTAAGGTATAATTCTATAACCGCTTTGATAATTCGTTACCTTAGTAAACATTTTTGTTAGTAAAAAGCTATGATAGAAATGAAATTACATATTTAAAATAAAATCAGACTTTCTATTTCCCAAGAATATTGATAATAAATATGTGACTTGCCCTGTATACTTACAACCATTATCATCCATTGCAGGTGCCACAGGGATCTCATTAATCACATAAAACCTAGAAGTTACAAATTAATTAATTAATTTTGAAACAGGATCTCATTCCATTGTCCAGGCTGGTCCTGAACTCACTGTGTTGTTTGGCTGGCCTTGAACTCAGTAATCTTTCTGCCTCAGCCTCCCAAGTGCTAAGACTACAGACCTGTGCCACCACACCCAACTTAGGCAAGTCCTCTAACCACTATGCTCTTCCGTTAGCCCTACAAATTTACTAAAGAAGAAATCATATGTAATTGAAAATTAAAATTAAAGTTGAAAATCTTCAGGAATATAACTTAATAAGAGCAATAGCAGGAAATGTATTTAATTTTGTTACAACTTTTCGTATATAGCAAATGATTATTCCTCTAGCTTATTTTAGTCAATTTAGATATTCAGTTTTCCTGTAAATTCATGGAAACTGAAAGATAGCTGCAAGTAATTAGCCTTCATTATTAGAACTTGGTATCAGTCACATACTGGTGTCATCAGAGGCCTCAAACAGACAACCAGAAAATTACTTCAAACCAAACTCAGTAAGTTCAAACAATTCATACAGTCAAAACAAACTTTCAAGATATAATGCTGCCATTACTGTAAATTTTATTGTAAATTCACTTAAAATTTGGACATTGAAGATAGATTTGCATGAATGTTAATGTGGATGGGTAGAATATAGTGGGATTGTAAATAATAATAATAATTCTAAGTAGAGAAAGAGGGCTACAGAGCTGAATTATATTTGGGATGAATTGTATTCCCCACCTGACTCACACATGCCAGCGCACGCACCCACTGATGCTCTGTCATGTGAAGTAGAAATCGAGAGTCGAAATGCACAAAGACTTTTCATATACATGGATAGATTAAATGAACTACACATTTATAATGAAGTGAATATTGACCAAAAAGAAACATTTCAGCATGCTAGTGTATCCATTTTATTCTTTTGGTATAATATCAATTCAATTTTAGAAACATTGGGTTTGAAAAGCCAATTTGCAGAGTTTTATGATCCCATTATTCACCATAGTGCAGGCTTTATTTTTGTAAATGAGCTCATTAAATGTTAGTTGCATTTTGTTCAGTGTTACCTAGAAATCTTTAATTCATTATTCAACGTATTGTATATAACAAAACTCCATATTTAAAAATTTCTAATGAAGTTAGTTCAAAAATTGATCACAGATGATGATATGAATATAGAAACAGAGAAATCTTGTATCAAAGATTGAAAGATCAAAACTTAAAGATTTAATTTTCAAAAGCAACCATTACCTGTTTTGAATTTCTTGACACAAGGAGAAATTTTTTGATAACCTTTTCTTTTTCCCCAGCACTGATGATTGAACCAGTGGCCTTCACAGTGAGCTATCCCCAGATTCATTTTGTTAATTTTGAGATTGGTCTCAGTTTCTAATCGCCCAGGCTGGGCTTGAACTTGTGATCCTCCTGCCTCACCCTCCCACACTGTAGGAATTACAGACATGTGCCACCACACCTGCTTTGACAATTCTATTTTAAGTTGTATAAATTTACATTTTAGATTGCTATGGAAGAAAATTTAGAAGGTAGTGATTGTGTTACATTAATATTTGACAATATATTGAATCATATGTTTTCTTATGAGAATATTTTTTCAGAGAAAAGCTCTCTGAAGGGAACAAAAGGATAGATTGTACAAAATATTTGAACTAAACATTTACATATTTTGTGACTTAAAAACAAGCCAGGCATGGTAGTGGATGTCTGCAATGTGGACACTCAGAAAGGGTGAGGCAGGAGTACTGAAAATTTGAGCCCAGGGCAACCAGGGCAGTTTAGGCAACTTAGTAACTTAGAGAAAGACTTGTATCAAAGAAAGAAAGAAAGAAAGAAAGAAAGAAAGAAAGAAAGAAAGAAACTTTTAAATTACATATTGCTACATATTATTGCTTTTTTTCCCAGTACCCCCCCCCACACACACACACTTGAAAATATCTTTCACTGTTAGAATTTTTTCTAAGCTTACTAGATATTTCAACATTTATGGATCTCCTGTTTTCTCCGTTAAATTCTAAGTATTTAAGCAGAGGAACTAAATCAGAGAAGAAGATTTTAAATCCTTCTGGTTTTTGTTTCCTTTCTTCGTGGGAAGTTTTCAAAGTTTCTTTTTGTCTCTGATATTCCTAAAAGTTGCCATGACGTGTCTAGGTGTCTGTTTTCTCCTTACTGGTATTATATAAACTTTTTCATCTAAGGTTTTTAGCTTTCCCATATTGTAGGAAACATTTTAATTTTTTCTTTCAAATATTTCTTCCTCTGTTTTTTAATTATATCTTCTTTAAGAACCTCTTTCTTCTGGGTGTTGGTATTTCTATTGTGATTTTCTATCTCTCAACTTCTGTTTCATATTTTATGCTTACTCCCCCCATGATGATTTCTAGAATAGTGTCTCCTTTTTGACTCAGAAATACCTTTTTCCATTCAATTCGTATGATCACTTTATGTATTGTATTTCCTATTTCAACTATAATTTTACTCACATTTAATGTTTTCTCTCAACTTTTAAAATATTTCTGTGAATACAACAATGGATACTGTATAATCATCCCCTAAAAGATTGTGTGATGTTTTGATATAAAAGGAAATATATAACTGACCTCTGCCCTTGGTTCTTGGCACAGAACTCCTAAAACTTTTGCAATTTTTTAAGCAGTGGAGGTGCTAAAGGCCTCTTTTCTTTTAATACCTGGTCTTTGACTCTCTTTTCTGACACAGAGATCCTAATTCCTATGATTTTCTGAGGTAACAGAATGTATTTTGTTTAAATGTGGCAATTGTTGGTGGGTTTTTGGGTGGGGCCTGTTTACCAAAAGGAGCATCATCATTAGAGGCTTAGGGAAGCAAACAAACAATCAGTCCCTTACCCCACTCTTCAAAAGGCAAGAGGAGCTGGAGAGTCGATCAGTAGCTGCTCATGTCCTGTGTGATGAAGATGTCACGACATCCCAGAACCAGTGCTCACCAGACCTCCCAGGTTGGCGAATATTTGGAGTCTACGGGATGATGGTGCAGCCAGAGAGCATGGGAAGTCCATGCCCTTCCCTTTGTGCCTTGTCTTACATGTCTCTTCCATCAATTATTCATTCGATTCCCTTTATAACAAACAGGTAGGAGTAAGTAAAGTGCTTTCTTGAGTTCTGTGAATATTTCTTTCTAGTAAGTTTGAACTCTAGAAGGCCTGTGGGCAGCCCTGATTTGTAGCTGGTCAGGAACTGACATCTGAAGTGGGGGAGAGTCAATTTTATGGGACTGAGCACTCAAACTATGGTGCCTGCACAAACTGCAGTTATGGTCCGAATTGACATGAATTGCAGGACACAGAACTGGTGGTTAAAAATTGACCGGTGAAGGGAGTAAAAACCCACACACCTGCTCATCGAATGGTCTATGTTGAGGGTGTCGAGGACAAAAGTAGCTTCTTTTTCCTTACATAACAGGTGATAAAGTCAGATTTTAAGAAATGCATATATTGAGGCTGTGCTTAGTGTTACAGGCCTGTAATCTCAACACTTTGGGAAGCTGAAGCAGGAGAATTACAAATTCAAGACTAATCTGGGCAAATTAATGACATAGGGAGACCCTGCTCTAAAAAAGTAGCAAGTAGGGATGTAGCCCAGTAGGAAGGTCCTGGGTTCAATCCCTAGTTCCAGGAAAAACATCAACCAACTGAAAAAAAATACAGATCTAGTTTAGCATTTTAATCGTTCAGTTTCAGTTTGTATCATTTGTCTCTGTCCCTGTTGTCTCTCTGTCTTTTCTTGTCGCTGTGACTCACTACCCGACATCTACAACTTAGGGAGAAAAGATGTATTGTAGCTTACAGTTTCAGAAGGTCACAGACCATTCAGAGGTGGGTGGCTGGAAAATGAGTGAATCACACGGCAGGCCTGGAGCAGGGGCAGGGCCAGAGCCAGACCTCCAGCAGCAGAGATCCTCGCAACATAGTGGCACAGAGAGAGACTGGGAGGAAGGGTAAAACCAGCACAGGCCCTTCCAGGTCAAGTCCATGCCCCTCCCAGTCGGGTTCCACCTCCCAGCCCTACACAGTATCCATTCAAACCTGAGGATTTGGAAGGACACTTCAGATGCAAACCACCACACTCTTTCAGACTTGAGTAAAATCCTCCTTTTACTACATGCACTAATAGGTTCAATTACGCTTTCCCAAATGACACGCCCAGTTCTTATTCCCTGGTACCTGTCAATATGAACTTATATTTCAAATATTGTCTTTCATATCTGATCCACTTAAGGTCGTACTGAATTAGGGTGTATCCTAAATGCAATGATTGGCATCTTCATACAGTCAAGGAGGTGATGTGGATTCAGAAACAGGACAAAGGAAGCTGCCTGGGAAGTCCTCAGCAGAGATTAATGCGTTAACAAATCAAGCCATGCTGAGGATTTCCAAGAATTAGCAGAAACTAGAAAGAGACAAAGAAGAAATCATCCCTGGGGCCTTCAGTGGGGGCAGACCTCTGCCAAGATTTTGATTTTGACTTCTAGTTTCCAGTACTCTGAATGAAGAGATCTTAAGCCATCAGTATGATTTGTTATGAAGTGAGGTTTAGAAGACAGAGGCCCTTACAAATCTTCCGCACTTCTAGAATTTCAGCAACATCGCAGATGCACAACTCTCCCTCGGGTCTTGTTCATTTCTCATTTTTCTGCAGAGAAGAGTTTCATTACCTGCTGAAACCTCATCTGAACACAGGATTTGGCTTGTAGGAGATGACGTTTCTTTTATCCTTTTCCCCTTTTTCTTCCACATTAATGTTCTGTTTGCTTGTTTCAATTGTCTTGTGGCTTCAAAATTTTTCTAGCACTGTTTCCAAGGGAATTAGAAAATGATTCTAGGGTCATTGGCCATAACTTGAGCAAGCAGAGCGTGGAACTTGCCAGGGTGAGAGGCTTCCTCAGCATTCGGCAAAGCTCCTTTCACAAAGAGGGGGCTTAAAAAATGGCTGTTAACAGGAATTTAAAGTCGGTAGGATACCTGTGAACTCAAGTGCAAAGCTCGTGGCTATCTTTTCTTAGATACCTGCAAGAGATGTTTTTCTCTCAAGAATTACTTTGCAATAACAGTTTGTGGTTTTTAGAACACACACTCTTACCCCTTACCACTGCAAAGGCAGAATTAGATACAAGCTTGATTCTGTGGCACTGTGGAGTTAGTTACACAATCATCAAACCTTTAACAGTAATGGAACTTTCATAACAGATGGAATCATTTTATAATTTACCAACATCTTTACATCTATTGTTTGCTTCCTTACATACCTTTGTAAATTTTTTATTGCTTCCTGACCTTACCAACCTCTCCCCTACACGTGAAAACCAAGACTTACAAAGGCTTAACTACTGGATCTAAGTCTCCAAGCTTAAATTCAAGGCCTTGTGCAATGCAGAATTTGAATGAAAATTTAGAAACTATAAAGATAGAAATCAAGAGAAACATTTACATCGCTCTGCTATATTTCTGGTATGTGTCATGTAGTGTTGTTTATGAAATGAAGATTTTTCACTCAAGATCAAAGGATATCCTTTTGGTTTCATGCTACAGAAAGGAAAATGTTGACAGTGGACTTAGAGGTCTTAAAGTGTGTGAGGAAATGGAGGAAAATGAGAAGTAATCTTCTCAAATTTCTCTTGCAGAACAGCCAAGATGAGACAATTGCTCTGGCTGTGAAGGCTGAGAAAGACTTAAAAGGGGGCTCATTATTAGTGAAGTTCCTGGAAATATAGATGAGCTGCTTTTGTAGGTTGAAAGAAATTGAAGAAAACAGGAAGCCAGAGTGGACAGAAATGTTTGGTCAGCCTAATTTTGGAGAATGTGTCTCAGAAAGAAATGTTTACCTCGCACCCCACTGATAACAGCACGCATTGCACACCAACTGATTTTGAAGTACTGTAGCACATCCCAGAAAATTATAATCAGAAATTCATTTCCACCTGAACTTTGTATAGGTTGAAACACTTTTGTGTTTTCAAATTTAAATTTTTTGTTTCCAATAATTTATTCATCCTAAAAATTTCATCTACATTCTTTCCATTGATTTTTCCTCTGGATGATGACCTAGTAGAAAGATGAAAAATTAACAAAATGATATTAATATAACAGGAACTGAAGCAGTAAACATGCACAGATCAGGTGACCTAAATGAAGAGAGGATTCAACGCTATTTTATTTGTTGTATCTCTAAACAATCTGGCATTCCTGTAGCTCAGAAGTGATCCACTGCACTATTGTGTATTTCTATTATAGGTAATTTATACAATTGTATACAATTTTCCATACCTATAATGTGTGCCTGATGAAATAACTTTAATAAAAAGAGTTTGCTGAACCTACTTCAGCACAATGGATCATGGGAGCTGCTATGCCACACTCAGCCCATTTGCAAGAGGGCAGAGGAGAAGCAACACGGTCCCTGCAAGCATCACCCAGGCATCGTGGGAGGTCTGCGAAGCCTGCACTGCTAGACCTTTGTGTCCTCATCGGAATGAGACGGAAGACAAAATGAGTCAGAAGTGAGTGGCACACTCTAAAGTTGTTCCTCTCCTTTTGGTATGAATCATGACCTTTCACTTCAAAGAAGAGCAATGTCACAACATAGTGGCTAAGTACGTGAGCATTGGGACGAGCTAGCTTGGAGTGCAGATCTGCTACTTAACGGCTGCTTGACTTTGGTTACTTTTTAAAACTTTTCTTTAGTTTTCATTCATTGCCTGTAATAGGGGGAAGAAATAATCCCTACCTCCCGGAGTTATCCTGGGAGTTAAGGAGTTAATACACAGAATCACTTAACTACCTGGCATCAATGTAAGAACTGAGTAAAGAGACTGGGTTGTTGTTTCGTTACTCTGGCCCACAGAAGAGTAAAAGAGAAGCTATATGAAAATATAGGAGAAATAGAACTCTTAGTCGTGAAATACATCGTCGCTGGAAGAACTGTAGTTCAGTATTTATTTTGAATTGTAGTAGTCAAACTAAGGTAATATCTGTGTAGTTTTTTCTAATAACCCTAATGACCCTTAAATTCATCTTTTCGTGTGATTCATATTGTTTAGTAAAAGAAATAATATTTATTAGAATAATAAAAATAAAACAAAGAGGTTAACAGACATGACTGAAATATCCAGTCTGAAAATTGTCACATCAGTTCAGAGTAGCATATCTCAAATAGCAATATTCAGATATGTGGAAAAGGTAATTGGATTCCAAACAGTTAACATTTAGAGATGTTTGTTTCCTTAGATTTCTATGCAGTAAATATTCTCTACAGAGATATTTTTACCAGTATGTAGTCTTTCTCTGATCTACATTTCCAATGTATCTGATTTATTTTATATTAACAGAAATGGCTCTTATTTTACTTTTTCAATACATTTTAAAGAAGGAATCTAGTTAAGGAAGGCCAATTAAAATATTGTGGATATTTATAATGTCCAACTATTCAATATGAATTCCTTACTCTGATTTCAGTATCGCTATAGGAGGTCATTTTGGCTATTGATATTGTTTCCAGATCCATCATCTCTGCTTGAATAAAGTGGTGAAAATGCCTAAGATAGAATGCATAAGTTTTGGGGCAACCCAGTCTAGACTCCCTCCCAGACAGTAGGAGCACTTACCTCTCTATCCTTTGTTTGTAAATAAAGACCGCTTATTCTACACCTTTGGAAACAAAAGAAAGAATGCATAAGTTTGAGGAAAAGAGTATCTAACACGCAGTGTCTCTCTTAAGTTATGACTTTAAAATGTGGCGTGAGAAAAACAGATCTTTCTCTTCAGCAATTTAAATATTTTGAGAAAGTAGTAAATGCTATTGGGGAATACTCTCCTTGGTATTACATTTTTTGTACTACATGAACAGTCTTAATATATTACTATTAGGTGATTTATGCATCTCAGGAAAACTATCTGGCCTTGTCTAATGCTCACTGATAAAATTGCTTTAATATAAAAGACCTGCATCCTTTCCTTAAGTTCCTTTTAGAAATTACATTCAGGACTGCTACTGTTCCATCCATCACCGTTAGGATGTGGAATAAGCATTAGAAGCATTAGTCTTTGAGATTAAGCTGCTAGGCTTAATGAGACGGTCTTACATATTTGAGGATCTGGTTGAAAACATAACGCATGATTTCAATTGGGCCTGATGAGCTTCAATAGGCCCCATGGCCCACAGTCCATCATACCTATCACATATATCATTTGTGTCTTTTAAAGGAGAATATTGATCTATTTTTTATAACTTAGCATGCTTGTCATAGTAATGATAGAACTGTTGGCCAGATGAACAGAAATAAATGATTTGACAAATATGTAAGTGAATAGCAGAATGTTCTCATCTAGTAAAGTCTTCAAATTTGAGCTACTGACACTGAATGATAATGACAACAATTATGAACATGTTAGGTGTATGAATATACGGGTGTTTATACTTACCGTGTCATATATGTGAGTTGTGATTGCTTCTAAAATTACATAACCTCCACTTGATAACGTCTGGCCTTTTATTCTGCCTTGTGGGTCAGTGGTAGTCAATGTTGATTTTAACTGCCCACTTAGTCAATAAATTTTTAACAGGAACATCTTTTCTCTTTACATTTATATTTTAATTTCAGTTATAAACCATTTGCACTGTACTAGTATGTATATTATAAAGAATCCAGGTGGATAAAGTTTTACAGATGTTTCCTTTTACATAACAACCCTTCATACAAACTTGCTCACTTCCTGCTCTTAGTGATTTTAAAAATATTTGAAAACCCCAGTTTGGTGCTATGAAAACTGATTTTAAAATTCTGGGTCTTGGTTCATTTTGTTTTGATATTTGCCTTTAGTGGCTGTTATATTGGATATAGTTGAGGACTTACATTTACTCTTCCTTCCTTCCCATTTTGCATAGATATTTAGTACTCCACATAAATATATCTAATTCATATGCAAGTGCTTAGCTTCACCATATGTAGGAAACATGATTTCTAGGTTTTAAGCTTTGTACTACAATGAAATGCACTGAGAGATAACTGGAAAAGAGGTTTATGAATGCTGTGATCCCATTATGAGAAGACGTGGGCCAAAATTACATGTTTATGTTTTTTGCTGTTTCAGTGATGCACAATTTCAATGATTTTGAGATACCCATTTTTTTAGTAATATAGAGGAAACATCTAAAGACTTAGTATCTTGTTAATTGATTTCCTTGTGGGACTTTTTTACTTTTACCTTCATCGTGAACTCAGAACAGGTCCCAAGAGCACTCACTTAACTAATGACTGAAAATTATTCTGACTATGTGAGCACCAGTATTTTTAAAAAGTGCCTTAGAACACGTGTTATCTCTGATAGGACAAAGATGAAGGCATTGACAGACTGTGGCTTTTAAATAGATTTTCTGGTTTAAGATGTAATAGAATCTCCAGTTGGCAGAGTTTCACTGGCAGTCATTAGTTACCAGAAAAGATGACCAAATGACAAAATGAATAGCAGGACAGACCCATAGGGATCTTTGTTGATGATTAATTGATCTTGGAATTTCTAGAACTCTGGCAAATAAATGGCAGATCTGAAAAATTTTGCTTAGTCCATATAACTCAAAAACCAAGAACTCAAGACCTAAAAATGAGGTTATGATACAAGTCACATGACTGAAACTTATGGTTACTCTTTGAAATTCTGAACATGAACCAGTCTACACATCCCTACCTAAAGACTCTAAGACATTAGAACAAGTATTATGCAAGCTTCCTTCTACAGTTTTCAAAGATTATTGCAAACATTAGAACATTAGGACAACTTAAATCTGGAAAATTATCTCATTAGAACAACTTAAATCTGGAAAATTAAACACCTGTAAATCATGGAGACTGCTGACCATCAACTTTGAACTGCGTGAATCTTTAAAGACAACAGAACACAGCCGTGGGAGGTTTAGGAGTGCAATTTCCACCCAAGGCGATCTAATCACAGTGTCCACAACCGGCTATGGTTATTTCTCCAGCTCCTAAAGCGTGCATCAACAGGTGGACTTGATTGCTGGCAGAGCCTGCACATTAACTCTCCAACGGGAACAGGAAAAGGCCAAACTTCAAGCCCTGGAGCCTGCAATAAAAAGTCAGATTTAAGTAGCACTATACCCCAAGGTGGATTGAATCTACATCCAAAACTTGGAATGATTCAGGTATGTCCATCTCGTTTCCAAGTGCAGTTCACGTATCCCACCATGATGATGAAGGAATCCAGAAGAATGACAGAAGACCAAAGGAAGCCAATCAGGCGGCCCTTCAAATCATACCCTTGTTCAAAATGTAGTCCCTTTTTAAAGGTAAACACCCCTGCTCTGCACCAGCCAAGCACAATTACTTTCCTAGAAAATATTTTTTAATTTTTCTAATGAACATAGAGTACTAGAAGCAAGCGATGCTCGCTTGAAAAGCATAGCAGCATGCTTCCACTATTTCACCTTAAAGAGGTGCCATCTTGTGAGTCCTGGCATCTACCCACCCCATGGCTCAGTCTTCCCCTTTATTTCTGAGCCTAACATCCTCACTCTGGGGAAAAAAAAAAAAAAAAAAAAAAAAACTGATCTGTTGTGAATCCTAGGGACCCGTTGATAGGATAATCCTGTAATTAAAAGCTCATTGTTGATATATGCTGAATTGCTAACCTCTGGAATTCGCTCCTGGCACCCAGTCCCTCGCTCTGTAGTCTGTGCGTGTGCCCCGCCCCTTTCCTGTTAGCAGCTGACTTTTGCTTCTGTACACCTGCACCACTTCATATGTTGAACTGGAAGTAAGAACTTTTTTCCACCCCTTTTACTTTTTAAAAAAATTATTTTATTTGGGTAAAAACATTCACATGACATAAAAATTAACTTTTTTTGTAAATACACAAATTCCAAATTCTGTAACACATGAGAACTGTGGGGTTCAGGGAATCAGTGGGCATCTGTGTCCATCTCTTTTTCAAGGGCTCACCCCTTTCCTATCTGACTGTTGCCTCTCTTTCTACCCTGTCATTCGTGTTTGAGCCTTTTTATGTTATTATTTTTGTGCATTTCATAAAAGGGACACCCATCTATAGTCAGTCTTTTGTGCTTGGTCCATTTCACTGAGCATTATTGACTCTTAGTGGTCCCATTTTTGTTCAAATCCTTCATATCTGTCTTTCTTTATGACTGCATAATATTCCATTGTGAATAAGTACCACAACTTCTTTAAGCATTCTTGTATGCATGGTCAGATAGGTTGTTTCCAGGATATGACATTATGAATTGTGCTTCTGTGAGCACAGATATGCATGTGTTTTTTAAGTAGGTTGACTTTATTTCTTTTGGAAATGTGTTCAGTAGAGAAGTAACTGGATCAAATGGCATTTCCATTCTAAGCTTTCTAAGGACCCTCCAGACGGCTTACCATAATGGTTGTACCAGCTTGCATTCCCACCAGCAGTGGAGCAGAGTTCCTTTTTCCACATTCTTACCAACAATTGTTGTTTTTTGAGTTCTTGATGTAGGCCACTCTAACTGGAGTGAAGTAAAACCTCAAGGCTATTTTTATTTGCATTTCTCTGATGGCCAATAATGAAGAACACATTTTCACTTGAAATTACCATTCAGGGCTATTCTGGTCTGGCAACCTCCCTGCCCCAGCCAGTCACTGGCTAATGAATCTCTCCATTCAAAAAGATGGCATATGTCCTTGGCAATTTTATCTGGTGGACTTACAATATCTCCTATTAAAATTCCACCATGACTATGTCTTCATTTCGCATCACTTTGGTCTTCCGTATTGTTGACATTATGTTATAGCATCTGTTCAGCAGAAATTAGTAGATGCCCTTGACAGCTGGTTTGTTCCACTGCATTTTCTCAAAACGGCCTCAGCAGTATCTGTAATCTCTATGCATTTGTCGTTGTTGTTGTTTTTGAGGTAGGGTCTCGCTGTGAAGTCCAGGCTGGTCTGGAACTCCCTGTGTAGCCCAGTCTGTCCTTAAACACATCAGCTTTTCTTACAATGTGATTTTGATACTCCTCCTAGTAAGAAGTGATGATTTATGTTTTCCTAAAGTTGGTGAAATTTTCTTACTGCTTCAACCAAGAAAAGCACACCAGAAGAGGTATGTAAGTTCTAAAAGATTAAAGGCTTTCATGGTATTTAGTAAAATTCTTGCGCTTGAAGTCTGCACTAGTCATATGATCAGTCTGCAGTTGCAAGGGAATGGAAAAAGGACGCAGGGTCCTGAAGCACTCTGAAGAGAGTTGCATGGCCTGCCTTTACCTGTCCTAGCAGCCCATCTTTACTGTCCAGTAACAATCTGACTGCAGCTTTTTGAGAGATTTTGAATCAAACTACTTTGCCAAATCCTTTCTAGCTGACTCACAGAATCCCTGAAAGATTATAAAATTATTGTTGTTCTTTCAAGTCACTAAGTTTGAAGTGATCTGTTACACCATAATAAATAATCCAAACACCTGGCAAGATATATACCTGTCAAGAGTAAAATATAAAAACAATGAAAATTTATATGCCTGTCATCACAGAGAAATTTTTGATACTCTTGTTGTTCAGGGCATATCAAGAAATTACACTCAAAGTGAAAAACAAGCTTCTGCATTTTTCACACTGCCCACCTTAAGAAAGGGTCTCTGGGGCTTTTGAAGGAAATAATTTATCACATTTGAGAGCAGGTAACTGAGGCTGCATTTTAAGCAGCACGTCAATTATTTGGATGTCGTGTCATTGTAAACTCAATGCCATTCAAATTCTTCTTGGTAGATTGAGGTGACCTGGGGATCTATGCAAAGTGCCATTAAGATAATCATGATGCAGATGAATTGGATTTGGGAGCAGAGTTGTACTGTCTTTTGAAAATAGTTATTCTCCTTAAAAAAAAAAATACAGCCCCGAGTTTGCTACTGAGACCCAGAGTCATGAGGTAGCCAAGTAAATTGAGCATCCATCGTAAGCAGGGTGCTGTTTACTGAGCCATGAATTTGGATAGTAGATCATTATCAATTTTAAATTTAGGTTTGGACAGGTTCTGATGGCACCAGTATGTTGATGCCTAGTTAGGACACTCTCAGTGCAACTATTTTTACTGCATTGACTCCCTCACCATACAATTACGATCGCATTGGGACTGAGGAAAATATCCAAAGATGATTTACAGACATTTTGGCACAGTGTCATGGAACCAGTTTAAAGTGGGGTAAATGCAGGTGTAGACCTTGCTTGTGAGATATTCTTAAAATGCAGACAAGAGAGGAAAATCTCCCAGTGGTCAAACTTACAAATGATACATCGTCTTTTCTGCTCTGCTTAAAAAAGGTGACCAGAAATGTGGGACTTCATAGCATTCATGAGAAATCATTAATTATTTTGAGAAATGGGCTGAATGGAAGAGGATGGTAGGATGGATCATTAGGAGATTTGCAAAAGAAGAATGTCAGTGAAAGTCTAAGAAGGGACCCAGAGCCTAGGAGTACTTACATGTCATATGAATTCTGTGCAAAAGGCCTTCCTGAGGCTTCTTGAGACTGTTTCAGATGATGTCCAAGGTCAAAACTATTTCAGAAACTATTTTTGTGACAGTATCAAGATTCCTCTCACAGTCTTTTATGAATAGAATATTTTTCAGAGTCCACATGTAATAATTCAACACACCAAACATACAATTGAATATGAGATTCCAACTGTCATCCAGTAAGCTAGATATTAAAGATTTTTGCAAACCATATATAAGACAATGCCATCATTATTAGCCATTATTTTATTTTTCATAAATGTCTTAATATAAGATAAAATATATATTTAAATGAGTTAGATGTACTTCAAGTTGTCTTAATTTTAATTTTTAATTATATTCAAAATTACAATTCTTACAAATAAAGGTATTTAAATTTCATAGGAGTTTCAAGGTAATGAAGGCATCCAGGCATCCTGAGGTCAAAAGTGTAGGAAACACTGCCCGTGTCTATCCTTGTGGGTTTTTTGGTATTAAGGATTTTGGGTCCTCTTTCTTAAGGATAGAATTTCACTACATGGAATTTTATTAAATGCAACCATTTCTTCAACACATCGAAGTCATTTGCATCTAGATCTTGATGATCAAAGATTCATCACTTCTCCTTTTTTTGTCATCACTGTACAAGCGAAAAGAACTGCTCTATTTTACCAGATTTCATCTTGATGGAAATGCTTATCACCACTGTCATAGATCGATTACAGCTGAGAACTTACTGATGATTGATTATTCTTCGTTGCGAACCACCAAATGATGATGCATCGATCCTACCCCTGTGGTCTGGACCACATTCGCCCACTTTGTTACCAGTCAAGTCTTCTGGGAGACACAAACAAAAGCCACGAAAAGTCCTGTGGGCTGTATTAGGTTGAAGTCTTTAATGACACCAGGGGCAGGACTCAACTTACTTTCTTTCTTTCTTTCTTTCTTTCTTTCTTTCTTTCTTTCTTTTTCTGAGTCAGAAAGCAGGTGGAACACCTTCTCAGGTTTTTTTCCTCTCAACTATGACTTCTTCTGGACTCCGTCATCTACTCTGAGCACCTTCAGCTCAACACTCAGCCAAAGGTCTGATAGCTGCTTTAGGCTTTGAACGGTGCCTCTCTCGTCTCCATCGACTTCTTCTCAGAACTTTTCCTTTAGTGTCCATCTTCTTTGAGATTCTCAAGCATCCATTCTCTGACATTGCAAGCCATTTTACTATTGGTTTCATTGAGCTCCAAGCTGTTGTTTTCAGACAAGGGAGTGTCCTTAGGAATGCAGTTACATAAATGTTTACCTCTCTTCCCACTCCTGCCCTCATTGTTTTATGTTTGCTTTTAGGTGTTTTCAGTGCCCTGGAATAGATTTATTTTTTGAATAGACTTTATACTAATTACCTGTGAAGAGCTTATTTCAGCATAAGGCAAATCAGCATTATCACACTACTATTTGATTATTTAACAATATGACTGTAGCAGTGTTGTGGTTAGGATCTGGAGTGTCCCCCAAAAGCCTCATGTATTTTAATGTTATGGATTGTCTGTAGAGCCATGTAATGTTGGTGGATTGGGGTCTGGCCTGAAGGGGTGGATTGCAGTTGTTGGGATTAGGGGTGTGTGAGTTAAGACTAAAGGCATGTGACTTAAGACTAAAGGCTTGTGAGTTAAGACTAAGGGTGTGTAGGGGCCACACCTTCTATACCCAGATGCAAGAGAGACTAAGACTGGGACTTGGACTAGTCTCGATTAGTCTCACTTGCCTGCCTGTGTGTGATGTCCTGAGAAGCTGTCTCTACCTCTCTCTCTGCCATGTACTTCAATTGCTGCTGGCCGCCCCTGAATGGACTGTAACCATCTGAAACTGTGAGCTAAAATAAACCTTTCCTTTCCTAAACTTGTGCGTGTCAGGTACTGAGTCACGGCAATGAAAAAGTAAGACAAGCAGTGAATGAAAAATGTTTCCTTCAAATTTTGTAATCATGTTAATCATTATTTCTTTTTGATAACTCTTTTTTACAAATATGCACGTTAGTTCTTGTTATTGGAGATAAAAAATCTCCTTTTATGACAAACTTAATTATGGATGGTACTTGTGGTAGAAAAGGAATAGGGTAATTCTGACTTCACCTTCACTCCCAACATATTACCTACTCTTAGGGGTTTGGGTGGTTAATTTACCAACTTCGTGATGCTGTCTTCTCAGTCTGTTTGGTCAAACAAGAGTCTAAATTTTAGGTGTGAAAATATTTTTTTAGATGTGGTTAACATCTAGTCTATTAACTTTAGGTACGTTACGGTTTATAATGCAGGCAAACACCATCGAATCAGTTGATGGCCTTAAGTTCAACAATCAAGATGTATGGAAGCAGAGGAATTTTTTTCAAGACTATAACATGAGACTATTGCCTGAATTTCTAGCCTAAAGTTATTTGTCTCTGGTCTTGGGCTTTTCAGCCCCTGCAATTATGAGTCAATATCTTAAAATAAATCTATCAATCAGTCAATCAATCTATCTATTCTATTAGCTTTGTTCATCGGGGCAACTTTGACCAATACAAGGAGAGTACTAAATGACTCAGACTATTTCTCAGAATTTACATACTGATGTTTATTTTTGACACATTTTACAGTTTTGTCTCACTTCATACATACCTTGTCATCTGTTGACATTGCAGATGCTTTCAGTGAGCATTTTTGTAACCATAAAAAAGTCGCATAAATTAAAAAATTAGAAAATTTAACACTCATTGACACCATTATAACTTTTGAGAGAGTTAAAATAAATGGAGAGATTTAGAGAAATTCATTTTTTAGTTTGCATTTAAATGACATATTGAAAGGAAATCCTTAAGAGACAAAAGTAATTAAAGCATTAAAGATCAATTTCTTTGAGTTTTAAGGGATTAGAAAATCCAGAGCTGGAGGCCCAGGCCTATAACCCTAACACTTTGGGATGCTGAGGCTGGAGGATCACAGATTCAAGCCTAACTGAGGCAACTTGGGAACTTAGTGAGACCTTACCTTAAGTCAGACCTAAAAGAATGAAAGAATGGGCTGGGAATGTATCTCAGTGTGACAACCCTGGGCACCCCCAAAACATTTACAAAAGAAAAAAAGAGAAAGATGTTACTATTAGACCTTCACAAAATTTTCCAAACTATAGCTGAACATGTTGTTACTTTTAATTCCCAGCTCGACGTCTCTTATCAACCAAATCAGTTTGCTTTTAAAAACCAAATGAAACAGAAAGTAAAGATAAATATGCTGATCCAATATTTTGATATTTGTGTTTCTACCTTTACCTTAGAAGATGTATAAAATGTAATGCAGTTAAGTTATTCACAAGAACCAATGTTGAAGTTTGAATTTTGGTCTGCAGTTTTAGCAGCTCTGTGACTCTGTGTCTCTTGGGTGAGTAGATGGTAGAAATACCAAACTCTGTCATTCATAAAGCAACAGGATGTGTCTGGAGCCCAAGGTCATTACCAGTCCTGCCTGAGAACTCTTGGTCAAAATGGGCATTGAATATTCAGTTTATGAGTATTGCACAGATCATAATTTATAGGTGAATTTTTGTACGTAAACTTTAAACAAAAGAATAGAAGCTTGTCATTTATTCAAGGAGGTGAGTCTGGAGAATTCACATGTATGGATCTCCCCAGCCCGTCAATTAAAAAGAAAACTCACGTCATATAATGTGGTCCACCTCTTAGCCTGTGGTCCACCTCTTAGCCGTGGGACACCCTGGGTAGACCAGAAGGAAAGGCTTTGCAGAGGCGAGATGGGGACGGGAGAAGCAGTTTCTCTTGGGAGTCTTTCGCGAAGACTGTTACCTGAGAGGTTCCTTCCACTGGGATTGTCCAGATGGCAGTGTGTTCTGATCTTTTATTTCCCATCAAAGGCAAAAAGATTAAGAGCCATTCTTTACTGCTTAAATGGATTGTTGAACAATTGTCCTATTTTCAAAGAAAAGCAACCAAGAAATCAACTCAGCTGAGCCAAGCAGTCAGGAGCGCCTGGCGGATGGAGGGTGGCCAGGGGTGCTGTGGGAACAGCTGCACGTGGGCACCGCTGTTCATCATCTAAATATAATTACGGTTATTTTCATACAAGACAGACTATATACTTTACTCCCTTTCTCTCTTTGGCATATATTATCTACTTCCTTACAGAAGTTAATTCACTAGAGTCATTGCTAAAAGTATAATAAACCCTTAATCCTAGATCGACTCTGTTTACAGTTTTTAAAGTTGTTGTTTGGTCCTGTGAAGGCACGCTTTTACATTGAAAATAGCTATTTTTTTGAGTTGTCTCAAACTAAATGATATGAAGCAAAGGAAAGGATGTTGGCTTTCCGTTTGTCCAAGTCCATCCCCACCCACCCCCCACATTAGATCTATCTACAAGACCTATGGGACAGGGCCATCTTCCTATTGTGAAATCTGAAACAGCATGCCACTGGTTTAGATAGAACCCACAGGCTCCTCAAAGGTTATGCGACTTTAGGACACCAGGAAGTGGTTCCCTCTCAAGCATGTCCACCTGCAGTGGCTCTGGTAGCTTGCTAGTAATGTGTTCTCATAGGATCATGAGCTTCCAACATTATTCTCTGATTTTTCTTTGTGACTAGACTGCATGTGCTTAAGAGTGGACTTTGTGGGCTACACCTAAACACCATATGGAGGAGAAGGTAGTACTGCAATAACTCCACCTCCTGGGCGAGCCACAGAGTCAGCCTTGTTAAAATCTCTTTATTCAGATGTTACTTGTGCTTGTTAGACTGGGTGAGTAAATGCAAGGTTACCCTCTTTTGACTTCTCTTTTATTTTGACATTATAATAAAAATAAGGAAGCATCATTACCTACATACATTAACTATATTACATGTTTTCTATGTCAGCCAAGACAATACCTCTTCGCTTAACATGGCGTAGGCATTCCAATAGATTCGACACTCATATTCTAAATACTGAGACTGTGTTCCCAGGAAGGCATCTTCAGGTGCTTATCAAGCAGGCTGTGGCAGAAAAATATGAAACAATTGTGAGGAGCTATGAATTACTCCAGGAATTCTCAGACTAATGGAAGAAATTTGCTGATGGCCTGTAGTTACATTGTAAGGGTCTGTAATCATGTGAGTTAACAGAATCTACTACTTCCTGTCAGTATAACTTTATTTGAACCTGTAGTTTTGAAGGCCTGGGGACTTTTGAGTCATACATATATTAATGAAACTCATGAATATTTACTTTTTCACATTAATTTACTCAAATGATATTAGGAGAACACTCCCTGAATTGCTTTGTAACTTAATGTCACTTGTTACCTTTTTATGTTAACCAAACACACTCCATTGAGTTATCTTACATTTGACTTATTTTTATTTATTTTCTACACTGCTAACAGCTTTCACATTTCTATTTCTCAAACACAGTTATTTATGAACACACAATGAAATAAAGGAAACTGCCTACTTTAGTATTCTTAAAAAAAGATCACAGTAATTGACTTTGAATGAGGATTGGAAAGTCATTAAATATAGTGACTTACATTGGTATTATTTTACATAGCTGAAATCTCAGCTTAACTTCCCCAAACCAGATATTAGGCTAAACAAGGTCACATTATTCTTATTTCATTTTTGTTAATGCAAAAACTCAGCTCTTATGTCAAAGAAAATAAGAGATAATTCATTTTAAAGCCAAATATGAGAGACCATAGCCTGGGACCATAGATTTATGTTGCCCCAAATACCATATTCCAACAAGTTAGCAGTTATATGCCGTATTTATAATTACAAGACAGAAGAAAATTATGAATCAAAGCACTTTTTGAAAACATCGGTGGATGCTTCAGGTACGTGGTTACACTTAAGCAGGAGAACTTCTACTCTAGGCCTCAGATGCTACCTGGTGTTGTTCTTAGCTCTTGGGTTCGTGAAAAGCTAGGGTGTCTGCTTTGTACATTTCAAAAGATTTGTTTTTTTTCCATAGGATACTAAGTCAGATGCAGAGATGGGAGATAACTAAATTTGGTCATAAATGAAAGGATCAGGTAGCCCTTGATAATCTGGCTATTCAAGCGTTCCTACTTCCTTCCAAGTTACCGGGAGTTAGGTTAGAGATTGCTAGGTGACTTGATGTGAGTGTGGCTCTTTCCCAGAAACTTTAGTTCATTAATAAGAGGCATAAAGTACTTTGTCCATATTGGACAAGAAAGTCACTGAGCAAACTCAGATTCCCAAACTGGGCTATGGATAACTAATTTGATTGATTCATTCAAGAAATATTGAGTAGTTAAAACTACATAGTCTAATGATTGTTCTAGATGGTAGATCTTATGAACTAAATAAACCAGACTAGAATAGAATCTTGTTTCATGAAGTTACACCCTAATGGAGGCAACTTTTCTGACCAAATAAAAGAAAGGATCTTTCTCAAAGCTAACTTTAAAGAAGATAACAGGATTTATGCCTCAAATCACCACCCACTTTCCTGTACAAGTGTGAAAATATTATTATAGTTTGAGACAGAAGAGAGGGGGTCATAAATTAAAAAAAATAAAGCTAATATTCATGAGTCCATGTTTGAATTTTTTTCTTTGTGGAAGAAAACCGACTGTAGATTTACAAAACATTTTGCATCCCCTCTTTGGTTGTTAAGGGTGGAGTTGCTTGAAGAGAATCTCTTAATCAATGGGGTGAGGGGAGACAAAACAAAACACACACACACACACACACAAATAAAAAAAACAGAAAACAAAACAAAACAAAAAAATCTGCCTGCTCAGAGAGTATCTGCATGCCTTGCCCCCTGAGATTTAAACAGAGGTAGGAAGCAGAAGGGGAGGAAGCTATCATATATCTTCTTTCTTCTTCACATCTCATTCACCTCCCTCCCCAGAAGAATGTTTACAGATTGCTGGGGGCCTGAGATAAGGTTGTTAGAAGTAGTAGGAGGCCTCTAATTTGCAAGTAACAGAATCTGGCCTCCACCCTGTTGGCACCTGGGATTGAACCCTCAGTGGTAAAGTAAAGATTAGTAATAGTCACTAGAAAAAGAATTCCACCCCTCAAAAAAGAAGGAAATTTAACTTTAAAAGTTGAACATGGCACCTGTTTGGAACCCAGAAATCTACACTTTATGAAGCCCTCAGTGGTTTCTGGTGCAGGCTGACGTTTGAGAACCACTAGCTGTGACTGGAGGAAAGCGTGGTCTGGCTGGCTCAGATTATGCCCCCACCCTCCCATTTCATCATGCCCAAATGCTTCCTCCACATCTGACTCAATATTCCAGACCCAGTTGAGGCATCCCTGCATTGGTGCTTCTGCTACCATTGGGCTAATGCTGATTTCATGTCGCACGAAGTCCAAAAATGAAATTGTAGACTAAAGAGGCAAGGTTTAAAAAGTGAGAAGCACATTTCTAAATGTGAGGGCAGAGGGCTAGACATTAGTTACTTTTTCATTGCTGCGACAGAACACTCAACATGCACAAATTAGGAGAGGGAAGGTTCATTTCAGCTCACAGTTTCAGAAGGTCGCAGTCAATTCATGGATGGCTGGGAATGGTGAAAGCAGGTGGTGGAGGCACAGGTGGGGGGCAGCTCCTCACAGCACTACAAACAGGAAGCACTCATGAGGCAGGGAGGGAGTGGCATATACCATTCCAGGACCCATCCCAGTGATCTACCCCTTCCAGGTCCATCCTTAATGTTGTCTCTTCTGGGTTTTAGCCACTTCTAGGTCACATGAAGAGTAATATATCATATAACTGTAATCTATAGCAGGCCCCTGATCCACCACACACCTGTAATCTATAATCTACCACAAGTCTGTCTTCCATCACACACTTAGAATCCAATACACAACCAAATCCACCTCTCCAGGCCAAGCTTCCTTCTAATAGCACATGGTTTCATAGAAAATTCTTAACATCCAAATACATGTGAATTTGGGGAATATTACATATCCAAATCACGATAGAAGAATAAAAGCTTCCATTAATTAGAAGGGGTTCTGAAAAAAGCTGTCAACAAGGCTTTTGTCTAGGGGCTTTCACAGATGAGCTGAATAAGGAAATCGTTTTACTTAGCAGCTCAATCTTTCTTCATAATTGCCTAACATTTAAACCGCTAATAGTTTTAGAGGGGGTCATCCCCACATTGCCAGCAAATTGCCTGTCACCAGCTCGCCAACCCTCTGAGATTTCTCATGGGGGGGGGGGGTGGTCCTCTTATCCCTAAATACCTATGTGCCCCCTACCTCTTATCGATAGGCAGGAGCATAAGGAAGAGACTTAACACAAAACAGAATCTGGTAGCCTCCAGGTGCCAAGGAGTTTCTTTCTTTCGGTTCTCTGTAGCTCAGGCTGGTCCTGAACTCAATTTGGAGCCCAGGCTGGCCTTGGACTCAGTGCAATTCTCCTGCCTTAGCTTCCTGAGTGCTGGGATTATAGGCGGGCACCACCATGCCCAGTTTATGTGGTGCTGGGGAGTCTAACTCTGATACTTAGAGCTTGACATAGCACTTGCTCAGCCAATGCTTTAAAAGCTGAGCGATTCCTCCAAGGAGTTTCTCATGTAACAAGCTTCAGCCTCCTGCTAGCAAAGTTAAATTTTCACTTCCCTCTTACTAAGTAGTTTCAGATTCTTTCTCCATTTGTACATGCCAAGGGAAAGCCAGTCACCAAAGCCATCCCATAGCCCCTGCCTCCTTTTGTTTTGGGGGTCCACAAGAAATGGGCCCAGTCCCTGTTGTCGAGAACCCTTCTGGGATCCCCCTGATGACTCTGCACTTGTTCACTTGGAGCTGTCTCACTAATAAATGCTGTTTTTGTTTTTTGCCTCTTCAGTCACTCTCTGTAGCCCAGGCTGGTACTGAACTCACTATGTACCCCAGGCTGGCCTCAGACTCAAGACAATCCTCTTGTCTCAGCCTCTCGAGTGCTGGGATTATCGGCATGTACCACCATGCCTGGCTTTATGTGGTGCTGGGAAATCGAACTCAGAGCCCTGTGCTTGCAAGGCAAGAATTTTAATCTCTGTGCCATGCCTCCAGACTTCTTTATTCTTAGCCACTCAAGGGTCCATGGACCACGTCAACCCCCTCACCTCTCCCTTGGAAAATGAGTCTCACCATTCATCATTGATAAGCATTGGCCCAGTGTTCATTACCACTTTGCTTGGAGCAGAAGAGTCATTTCTTCCTTTCCTTCTACATATTAGGCACTAAAAGATGAGAACAGAAACAGTGTCCTACAAGACTGAGTTGTAGTAGCTGAGCACTGTAATACATAGCAGCTTACAATGTCATTCTTCCTTGCTATGTGTAGGAGACTTGTTCCAGGTCTTCCTCTTGCATTCTTACAGATGCCAAAACCTGTCATCCTTTATATCAAGTGGCATAGTAGTAGTATTTGTATATAATTTACTACTATCTCCCCCTATACTTTTGTTAAGTAAAAATTAGAGCAGATTCTCTACTCTTTTATACTAAGCTCCTGTACTAGACACTAATAGACCAGGTTAAAAATCAGAATGGAGTTACACTGAAGTTTCACCAAACTGAAACAAAGGTGTCTATCTGACCTTTAAGCAGAGTTAGAATTAGAGAAACAATAACAAGACTATGCAAGCGAGCCAATTTTTGTTGTCATAATGAAATTTCTTCTGCTTCAATCCTTACACACACACACACACACACACACACACACAATCCTTTTGTCAACTAAGCAGTTATTTTTCAATTATTCCACTTATCTGTTCTTGATTTACAAAGAAATTAACTGTAAAATAACCAGATGGGTTTTTATTGTTTTATTTTATTTTTTAATAGAACTTCTTTGTCTATAAAACCAACTTTTTCTGCTCTGCTCATAGGAATACTTATTCTAATTTATGTAATGAAATATTGTCTGATTCTAGCATTAAAAATAAAGCCAATTAAGATCATTAAGTTAAATCATTGTATTTTGCTCTTTGATATTTTAAATCCTATCTAGATTATTTATAACACCTAATACAATACAATATTACATAAAATTGTTATTCTGCATTATGTAGAAAATAATGTGCCATCGTTTGGATCTTGAATGTCCCCCAGAGGCCCATTTATTAAAGGCTTGGTCCCCTGACTATGAAGCTGTGAGAAGGTGGTGGAACCTTTAGAAGTTGAGAAAAAGTCAAGCCATTAAGAGTATATGGGGATAATGTTGCAACCAGACCACCTCTGTTGACAGCTCTCTCTCTCCCCCTTTGCCTCTGTCTCTCTTTTTCATCTCTGTGTTTCTTAAGACAGTGTCAGTCTCTGCCATCCAGGACCGTCCTAAACTCTTATGTAATCCAGGTTGACCGTGGCCGCATTGTAATTCTCCTGCTTCAGCCTCCCTAATGAGTGCCAAGAAAGATTATGGGCGTGTAACACCATGCAAGGCTAATTTCTCTCTCTTTTTCACTTTACAGACACTATAATGCAAATAGGACTCCTTCTCCACAGTCTCCAGCAGTCTGGGACTGGTGACTACTGCCTCACCAGTCTCAGACCATGAACAGAAAACTCTGAAAGCATGAGCCAAAATAAATCTCTTCCTTTTTTTAGGTTAATTATCTTAGTATTTTTTCAAAGTGATACAAGACTGACTAAAATGTAAAGACAAGAAAAAAAAAAAAGTCTACATGTTCCATACAGGTACAATTTTTAGAAAAATACTTTTGATTTCTAATTGGTCAAATCCAATCGATCTGTAAGATACGGAATTTGTAGATATGGAGAGCCCACTGTATTTTGCTCTGTACTATTGATGAATAAAATGTAAGAAATTAGGTTCTCCCTTTAAATTAAAAGATAATTTTGCTGGATACAGCAGTCTTGGTTGGCATTTATGTTCTGTTAGTGCTTGGGTGACATTGCTCCATGATCTCCTTGCTTTTAGAATTTGGACTGAGAAGTCCGCAGTTATCCTGATTGGCTTATCTTTGTAGGTCACCTTCTGTTTTTCTCTTACTGCTTTTAGTATTTTCTCTTTGTGTTGGGTTTCTATAAATTTAATTATGATGTGTCATGGTGAGGATCTTTTCTGATCAAAGTTGTTTGGTGCTCTATATGCCTGCAGTAGTTCCATGTCCATTTCTTTTCTTAGATTTGGGAAATTTTCTTCTATTATTTCATTAAAACTTTCCATGACATAGACAGCTTAAAGGAATTTGCAGCCACTGAGGCAGTACTGCAGAGATTACTTAAAGTAATCTTAGAAAGCGAAAGGGAGACCAGCAACACCAATGACCCCAGAGGAAAAGCAACAACAGCTAGAGGAGAAAGAGCTGAGAAAAAAAGTATGTTAGTAATCAGTGAAACATGAGTAAATAAGTTATGAAAGTTTAAAAAATTCTGAAATAACTAAATTTGCCTTAATATTTGTCACTTTAAGTATATTTATGTGGTATAGATTTAAGTTCATTTAATGTAGCAATGTAATATAGTTTTAACTTTGTTTTATTGTAGCAATTCACTTATCAGGTCACTAATGAAAGTTTATCCTAAGGAAACTGATTAATGCAAAGATAACCCTGTGAATGTACAAGTGTGCACCTTCCAATATTCAGCTAAGGCATTTGAAATTTAATTTTTTTCTTCTTCTTTCCCAAATTTACTAGACTTTTGAACTACATGCTTATAGTTATTTTCTAATGTGAGCTGGTGGGTAAGGCCAGATTTAAGAATAACAACAAAGAATATAGCAAAATATAGAAAAAATACTTTTGGTAAATATCCCAATAAAGGGATTGGTTGGATACAGAGGAGAGGCATCAAGATTTAACTACTGCAAACCCATTCGAGGAATAGGAAGCTGAGTTAGAGTGGTGACTTAAGTGAAATGACTTAGGTGCGGAAGATTAATATGTTAAACACTGTATGGTTTCTCTGACTTGGAAAACCCAGAACACAGACATTCTTTGGAACCATATGAAGTGATAGCCGGAGGCAGGGGAAGGGATAGGGAGGGCGTGGGAGGGTAGAAGATGGGAAGTGATTGTAAAGTCGAAGTTGTGCATAGATGTACAAAACACCCAAATTCATTGTAAAGACTATGTATTATATTTGTATATTAATAAAAAATAGTGGGGAAAATGTAAGGAATTAAATGGTAATCAGTTGTTGATATTTGGCAAGGAATGGCTACTGTCACTTTAGAAGGTCAAGGACAGTGCTGAGAGAGGGATTCTTTGGACAGCTTTTTGATGAGGTGAGAGATGTGGTTTGATCTAGCCAGTGCCTTGTGGGAAAGATGGCTCCAATGGGCTCTGGGTTGAAGGGGAAGCAGTGAGGATACTGGCCCCCTAGGGACAGACTGAAAGGGTGGAGTGAGAAAGCCTTGAAGGCAGTGTTGGTCCAAGTCATCAGGTGGTCATACCTAAGGGTGATGTCAATGCTGGGGGAATAGAGCTTTCTTACATTCTGGGATCGTCAGTTGAACCCTGGATCTTACTGTTTGTTCTATGACCAGAGCATAATATTCAACCTTTCCAAACCTCAAATTCTTTTATATAAAAGAGAATACTTATAGTACCAAATAATAGAAGCTGAGATTTATTGAGCTTCTATAGGTCATCTTCAGAGGCTCCCTATGATGCTGGCATTTGAGTTCCCCCTTTCACAGCACAAAGAAACTCACTGATTTGCTTAAAATTATACAGAGAGAAAAATGGCTTCATCTGCTCAATAACCTTTTCCCACTTGAAATTAACCACATCCGCAATTCTAGGGAGAAAATTGCTGCTTTGGAGTCAGTCGCCTTAATCCAGTTGTTAAGCGTAATATTTCAAACAACACAAGATTAGCTTCAGGCAAAAATTGCTGGCACCCCCTCCGTGTCCTGCTTGAAGAAAGCTCAGTAGATAAGGTGTGCAGCCTCCGGGTCTTTCGTGCTTCAGAGAATGGAATCTCCAGTCTGTCTCCCCATTTCACAAGAATATGCTCCCAAAGAATATCGTTGAGCTCCAGATACTAAGACAAGGTGAAAACTTCTAGCTGACCGAACAGGAAGGAACTGCATCTTTTAGAAGACAGCAAAGGCAAACATCTTGTACCAGAAATGTTTTATCCTGGACTGTTCAGGCTGAATGATTCACAGGTTGAAACATTTTCACCTCACTTAGAGGTCTTACAGAGGAATATTGAACAGAAAAGCAGAATAACATTCTGTATCTTTATACAGAGGAGAAAAAAATGTTTGTCTCTATTCATCTTAAGTTTTCTGGCAGAGACTCTCCAGACAAACAAAATACAGGTAAACAATAAATAAAAACGTTTATGAACATGTGCCTTATGTGGGCAGATGTGGCAGTATACACACAGTAATTCAAACTAAGCTTTCAAACGTTTTAGTGAAAGAACTGTGCATCTACATATCTACGTATCTGTCCATAAGATATGGCAAAACAGAAGAAACAGACATCGAACTTCTAGGGAGGTGCGCTGTGATGAGAAGGAACCACTAGCGATTTAGGAAGATTTTTTATGTAGAGTCTTTCAGTTTAGACTACTGCTGGTGAAGGTCTAGATTTGTCTCTGGAGATAAAGATTTCTGTCCTTTGTTGTAGAAAAATGAGGGCAGAGGATTTCTTTTTCTTTTTCTTTTTCTTTTTCTTTTTTTTTTTTTTTGCATTTGTTTCTTTTCAATTGCCTTCAACTCAAAATAACTCTATGTCAAAGTGGCACTTTGTGACACCCTTAGCAGGAAGGGCAGCCTCTCCCTGCTTGACTTTACTGATGAGCTAGCTCTTTGTGCCACAGGGTTTCCCTAGTAGTAGGAAAGAGGACAGGAGTAATGATGGAAACTTTTGGCACTCAGAGTCACTAGCTGGCCTTGATTTCCAAGGCTGTGAATGTGCCTTTCTTATCTTCAGTGGTTCTATATCAACAGCTGGGCTTCACTTTAGATGTCCACTTCAGCCTCAGGGTGCTCCACCGGGGCCTGTCCTGCCGTAGATTCAGGGACAAGTCCTGTGTGTACCTGTCTGCATGCAAAGAGAAGAGATAGCCTGTTTTGCCTCCTCCCAAAAGATATATTAAAGCCCTAAGCCCTCAGAATGGGATCTTATTTGGAAACAATGTCTGCAGATGTGATCAATTAAGATGAAGTTACTGAGGGGTTCCTTATCCAATATGACTGATATTCTTTAGAAGGGAAATGGCAACACATTTACAGAAGGCAGAAAGCTGTGTGAAAATAGAGACAGATACAAAACAAGGAATACACAGGGCTAAGAGAACACTTAGAGTTTTTGTTGGGAGAAGGCTCCTATCACTATTTTTATCACAAACTTATAAACTCAGAACAATGAAGAAATAAATTTCAGGTTTTCAAAACTGCTCTTTCTTTAGTGCTTCATTTCCGTGCCCTAGGAAACAAATACGAGTTTAATTCTAAATTATAAAGGCAGCTAGAGCTACCGCTCTCAGGAAGTGAATGGTGCCTTTAGTGAACCTGTTTTAGATGCCAAGGTGACGACAGGAAAAGAAACATCTTCTGCAATGATATTTGACAACCAATCTTATCTCATAGTAGGCAGTGATGTCTGTTGGGCTACTGGGTGCCACCAGGTCATCCACCCCAGCAGCAATATCCCAGCACGAATGTCACCTTTCTGAGAATAGAAACATTCTGGCAGTCACACCTCAGGCTGCTGGCCCTTCCTCTCCAGCTCCCTGGAATGGCTCAGTCCTTGCCTACGGGAATGATAGTCATGTACCGCAGGAGTCCAGAGGCAGCCTGTCTAGTTACCTTGACAACCTGATGATGTAATGCTTTAAATTACTTCCTGGCTTCAGGTCTATTATGATTCCGTGCACTGCAGCTCCTCTCAGCCTGGGTGGCATACAGCTAAAGCAAGAACAGTAAGATTCTTTTAGTGGCATCTGTAGGATGTATTCGCATTAGCAATGAGAGGTGAGTCTGATTCTTATGAATCTGCAGGGAATTGTTGCCCGGGAACCCAGCCTGGCTTAGCTTTGCACGTCTTTCCTCATTCTCCTTGTCAAGCTTTAGTCGGACTCCCTGCAACAGTTCAGCAGCAAACAAGAAATGTGACCCTCAGTCAAATAAATTTCTGGGAACTACACTCTCCCGAGCCAGACCCAGAGTATGTCAGAGAACCTCACCCCAGAGGATTCCTTACCAAGGCAATTTTTGTGTGCTGAGTCATTTTTTTCCTCAATAACAATCTTTAGGTTTTTTTTTTTTTAAATCTGTTTTTACAAAGTCAGGCCCCTGGACCAAGTCACCCTCAGCGACCTCGTTTGACGGTGCTTCCTTGCTAGTGCACTCCCAGCCAACCTCCTGATTAGTAAGAGCAGAGCAGGCCCGGGCTTTCCCTCTTGGAGAGAAGCAGTTGCAGCTGCATTGTGACAGAAGCCTAAAGTGGGTCCATGCTCAGCTGTGTGTGAAAGAGGTTTGATTCGTCGGCTTCTTTCGATGAGCAAGTGGCCATTCATCTCCTAATAGCAAGCCAGGGAGGGTCCAGCAGCCAGAGCCCACGCACTGTGCCTCTCCAGTGCTGTGATCAGTGTCAGCTGCTGTAAGTGCAGCAGGCAGAACCGGAGAAGCCAAGGGCAGAACCGCCTCATCCAGGGTGTGTGTGAGGTGGCAGCCGGTGGGCCTCATGTATGAAGGGGAGCTATTTTGCAAAGATCTCCTCAGATAGTAAGGAGACCCCAGGAGCTGTTAGAAATGTGACAGACTCTGACTGCTAGCCCAGATGTCTGGGGTGAGAGGCTCGCCATTGTCTTTAACAGCCATGCCCAGTGTCAGAGCCAAGGAATCCCCAGAGAATATTTTCTGGATGATAGAAAGATGGGAAATGCCGAGTGGTCCAAAAATCCCTCAAACATATGGATATTATTTTCCAATGCCAAGCAAAGTTTATGATGGCAATGGCTTTTCGATGCCTCTGCTCCTTTGGTTATGCCTTTTAAATGGTGACGTGCCCTCTGATTAGGATTCTTAATCTAGATAGAAAGGATACCATGTAAAAGTCAGAAAAGAAGGCTGCTGGGTATAAGGAGACTTATACCTGAAGGGCTGCTGGAGATATGTGTTAGTGGTAGGGATAGACGCGTGGTCACCAGTGCGAACTTTGTGCCTCTCTCTTTGTGTAACACAGCTAATGTTTCTATAAATAACCACTGATCCTTCTTCATTTAATTGAGGATCTCAGCATAAACTGAGACCTCCGGACATAGCTTTTTATTGGAAAAACAACAAGTTGTGGTCACTTCGGTATTTCTGTGACAGTCACTAATTACTATACATATATTACATATCACCTAGCGATTCACCTTAAAATCGAGCATTATTCCATGATTTCCGGAATGATTTTGCTTTTTCATTGATGATCTCTTTGAAACCAAATGATGGCAAATGATATCATAGCATTCTGAAAAGGAAGATTATTCAGTGGTTCAAATTGGAAAGGGGATAGAATAAATGAATCATTGTGGGCTTACAGAATGTAGGCAAGCCAAAATTCAAAAAAAAAAAAATTATGCTGTGGCAGCCAGTACCATATTTATGTTTGGAGCAGATGCATTATGCAGATTCCATTTTTGCACAGGCCAACTTGCAACCATTCATCAGCAAAAAAGTGTGGCAGTAAAAAGCCAGTGCAGAATTTTCTGTTGATTCCAGCAGTAAGTGGATTAGATATCTATTTAATTCAGGTTTCAATAACACTGCAATGTGAAACTTATTTTTTCCTGAACAAACAAAACAGTTGCAGTGTTATCAGGGGACATCTTATTAAAATTTGCATCCCAGGATTGACAAAGTTTTGGATTTCATTAAGTCTGATTATTTTGAACAAGCAAGCAAAGATTTAAATCCATGGTGCATTTTTGCATCTCACACACACACACACACACACACACACACACGGAAAGAAATTTGTATTTAGCGTGTGATTTTTTTGTAAATCCATATAACACAAAATAATTTATTCTAACATAGGAAGTCAGTTAAATGTAACTTTTCTTTAAAGGAAATTGTGGCAGACAGCCTGCATAATGTCTCTTTAATCCCACTGTCCAGCATTTGCACCCCGTGGAACTCTTTCCCACTTGGTTTAGTGGTGATCTTTGTACATAACACAGTACTGCCGAGGTGGTGAATGTCATTTCTGAGATTAGGTCACAAAGCATAAACGATGTGAGCCTCCCCCAAAGACACACAGTTGCCCTGGGAAATCAACGAGGAACAGCTGGCCATCCTGTGAGAAGGTATATATGACTAGGAACTGATGTCTCCTGTCAGTGGCTACAGGACTCCATCATCTTGAATACAGATTCTTCAACCCCATCATTCAAATGACGACAGCACTGGGCTTACAGCTTACCTATGACATCATAAGACGTCAAACACCAGAACCGCCTAGCTAAGCCTCAGAAGCTGTGTGATAAATATTTGTGATTTCAAACATCAGTTTCTGGAGTGGCTATGAAGCAGAAGATATTTGATTTGGGAGACAGTGTAAGACTGAGAGACACTATCAATGGTTGCTTTCTGAATTGAACCCATATATCATGCAACACTCATAGTCAGTGTTTAGTCACTGATTTAGACATCAGCATGAACATTTTTGAATCATAGTTTGAATTAGCGACAGCGGCTCTATATTGATTTATTCTTTCTAAAATACACATTGGAGCAGATTCAATATTTACTTTGTTGTTCCTTCTTGTTGGTAGAGTCACTTCATTCAAGGGTTCATCTCGGTGAGGCACAGATGTCCAGGACTTTTACCTATCCAATCTTGCCTAATTCTCATCCAATTTCCAGAGTAGGCCTGCAAATTTCACTCTCACTTTAGTTTGCATGGATAACGTTTATGTAGTTCTTTTTCTTTTTTTAAAATTTAAACTAATCTGGTTTTCTTGCTGTTGGTTAAGTGAGACCCACAAGCTGAAACAAATTGACAAATGACTTTTATATTTAAAATACAATGTGATTTGCAATTTAAAAACTGTTTTTCTGACTGAGTCCTCTCCTTATTTGTTAGTCTTTTGCTCACGAGCTTCATTTTGCTCCATTACATGGTATGTAATAGGAATGGTGAGACTTATAGGGACCTTGACGTTGTGAGAGCAAGGTGAAAGTAAAATCAGGGTCTTAGGACTTTGGTTCCCTGGGTTCTGGAGTAGTGTCAAGCGCTGCCTGCTGTCTGCTGTCTCTCTTGCTTTGTTTTGCTCAGTGCACACGGTACCCTCCAAGGCACCTGACTGCCTGATCCTCTACCATGAGTGAGGACATGGGAAGTCTTCGAGTCCTGGAGGTGACACCCTGTTGACTCCCCCCTGGGCAATGCCCTCTACCACCTTCTGTGCAAAACTAACTCATGCTCTCTGCTTTAGTTGCACCCAGATCTTCAGTGGTGTCTTAGACCTGTCTACACTACTTAAAGACATGGGTGGCCACGTTAGAACTCAGAAATAACTTGGTCAATTTGACTTGGATGTCATTGTGAACAAGGGAGATTGGGCTAGCTAGGGGGTTTTTCTATAACCCTGTATGCCCTCATCTGCTCTTAGCTGAAATACCAATTAAATACATACACTTACTGTATTAGTTTGGGTTCTTTCAAAAGACAGAATTTACAGATTTTATCACAAGAAAGAGTATTAAGAAGGCTTATAAATCCAAGGATAGAGATGGTCCAAGATGGCTGCTCAGCTGTGAAGTAGATCTCCTGTCAGGGACTGCAGGACAGCCAGTGAGGTGAGAGTCTGCTGTAGATCTTGGGTGAAAACAGAAGCCTGAAGATCAGTGACTGAAGAGCAGTGATGGATGGACAGGCACAAGTCGAGACTGGAGAGAATCTGTGCTGACAATCTGTGATGTGTAGCAAGTCTGCGTCCATAGACAATTGCAAAGGCGAGAGCTTTCCCTGAGGAAGAAGCATGACAAACTTCCCTCTTCCTTCCTTTTATAATGTTGGAGTTCCAGTTGGCCCTCCTACATCTGTGTGGTGCTGTCCTCTCATTGGCCAGCCCACAAATCACTGACACTCTAATCCAGACCAGTTCTTGATCCCCAATCTAGGGTGGTTGACAAATCCTAATCCTAATGGAGGTGTGGGTCCTAATTCCATCAAGTTGACATAAGCCCTTCAACAGACATGCTCAGAAGCACAGAAAGAAACAGATCATATCACACAGCATAATGGCCTTCCCTTCTTCCTTTCTTTTTCTCTGGTTTCTTCTATCTCCTGGCCATCCCACTTTTGCTGTGTAGCATTAGTCTACTATGCAACTACATACCCTGTTGACTTTTCTAGCAGAGTATAACTGGAAGGAGTTACCCTTGTTTGGTGGAGAAAGAAAATGAATGATATTCTCTAGCATAAACAATAAAATATTACTAATAGTGGGTTCTGTGCCACTAAACATTAATATTTTGAGTGTCAAAAGCCAAGCACATCCCAATATTTCCCTGGTGATCCTGGAACAAATTGTAATTTCCTATATAGATGGTTGCCTTGGGCTGTGTTGAGTGAAGATCATAAACTGAAAAAAATTACATTCATACTTTTTGAAATATTACCCCATTATATCTGCCTCTGTTAATGGTTTTCATCATTGCTTTTCCATTCCTAGATGATCATTTCCAAAATGGAGACAGTGGCACTTAATTTGAACCCTGCTCTATTCAGTTTTCCTATAACTGCCTTGAAAAGGCTCAGTGCGGCGCCTCTGTTCACTTTGCATCCACACAAGAGACCCACATTTGCACAGGAGCTTGGATCTCCGTGTGTGAAGTTAAGTGAGCAGATGAGTTACCGCGCTGACTCTGGTGTTCTTGGGTGGTGAGAGTGCCTGCATAATGCATGCAGTGCCCTAGGAGTACAGAATGAAGCGTCATCAGGGTGCTCCCTCCGGGCTCACAGTGAGACTGTGGAGCACGAGGCTGCATTTCTTCCACATCCCTGCTCATCCCCGCGAGGTCATCTTCCGGGCATGAAGTAGAGCCAGCCAAGCCAAGAAAATGAGTCTCGGAGAGTCTTTGTTGTGTCAGTGAATTGCTTTTCCCCACAGGCCCTCATCGCAGAGCTGCCTGCTACCTCACAGCCAAGGCACTTCACCATTTCCCGTTTCTCTTGTGTTGAAAGCAACTCTATTATAGTTCATGATTTTAAGTAAGGCTTGCTTATGCCTCCCAGATATAACTAGGTTTCTTCCTCTTGAGTTCACATGAAGTCAAACTGTAGAAAAGATTATAAAGAAGCCCCTACCATTCCATTTTATTTCTTCAAGATCAACTGTTTCATCTGAAGGCTAGGCTAAGTCTCTTCATGCTTTTTGTTAAAATCAGAGTCCTGGCCTTTAAGCAATGTGGTACCAAGTCTATAGCCTCTATCTTTTCTTCTTTCAGGGTGGTAGCATTCGTCATCTGTTCCAAAGACAATTTAAAGGCAACTTTTAGGAAATTGATTCTCTAAAGAAGACATTAATGTTTATGTGTCAGTTCCAGCTTGCACTTGTGTCCAAGTCTACACAGTCTGTAATGGTAGATGACAGTGGCTGATTGCTTATTTTTTTGGGTGCTGTGACTGTTAATCATGATTATCAATTGACTGGATTAAGAAATGCCTAGCAGGTTAGTATAGCAACACTTCCAGGTGTGTAACTGTTGTGTGCTTCCAGAAGTAATTGCCATACAGAGTAGCGAGCTTAGCAGGGAAGACTCATGTTGATTGTGGGTGGCACCAACCAAAAGCTTGCAGTCCTGATGAAATGAACGAGGAAGAAAGATGAAGTCGGTCTTCATTTGAAAAGCTAATTTTGCTGCAACTTGTGTGTCTTTTGCTGCTGCCATCACCTGTGGGTATTGGTCTCCAGCTTCTTCGACTTTTCAATGCAGATTCATACCAGTGACTCTTTACGGTCCTTCCAGGCCTCCAATGTCGAAGTAGTACTACATCCTTAGTCACTCTTATTCTGTACATTCCAGCTTCATGGTCCTGGGAGTGGGATTGTTGCTGTGACATACCTGGGTCAAGAGCCTTTGGAACTAGCTTTCAGGAAGATTTTGAAAAAAATTTTTGTTTAACCAAAATGGTTTGAGAAAGAATTCTATGAGTAGAACTTAATGGGTGATTCTGATCAGATCTCAGAAAATCAAAATGCTGAGAGGAAAGTAAACAGTAAAACCCAGCTTCAGGTGGGAATAAGAATTTTATTAGGAATTGGACTAGAGACCATTCTTGCTATACTCTCACATTTTGACTATGTCGTCAGATTTTATAAAATGCTGAGTTTAAGGGTGTGGATTAGTTGAACTGGCAGAGAAAATTCCAAGGCAGCCCAATATTCAGGCTGTGATATGGGTTCTGCTGGCTACTTACAACCAGACTTACAGTGAGAATCAGGAGCAAAAAGCAGAACCAAAAATATTTTTAAAATAAATCAAACACTCTGAAGGGATCCCGGCTACTGTTCTCACTGCTGGGAGACCTTGGCACTGCCCGTGGAATACTTATCGTCCAGGCATGCAGAATGCAAGAATTGTGGGCTCCGAGACGTTTCCACCCAGATTTCTAAGGAAGGCAGTGTGCCCCTGAGAGGCAGGTACAGAAAAGTGTTAAAAGACAAATTGGCAGCCCATCGAGAAGCTCACGACCACCTTCAGATCAAGGTTTATCCTCGGAATGCTATGAGGGCAGCCTGCTCAGTCCTCACTCCTGCGACAGCCTGTACCTTCCCGGAATTCAGCTGCTCGGGAGTGTAGTGCAAAGTGGGTGATAACTTTCATTTAAAGCTAATTACTAGCTTGAAATTAAAAGTCATCAAGTATCATAAGGGAGAGTTGAAAAAGAACTCAGAAGACAGACAGCTCAAGAGGTCACTGTCCCCTGTTCTGCTTTTTGGCAACCATGAACAGAGCAGCTTTGCTCTGCCAATTCTTTCTCCTGTGATGTTTCTGCCTTGAAGCCAGCCAACCATGGACTGAATTGCTTGAAACCATGAGTTAAATAGTCAAATAAATAGGGTTTTTTCCTTTTAAGTTGGAACAAAAAGCTGATTAACGCAGACACAGACTTTGATAAACATTACCTCACTAGGCTCTCACCCAGAACTCTAGTTAAACCCTTTCTTCCCTTTGTGTGTTGGAGGAGACAGGGGTTGGTTAGGGTCATTGAGCAAGCTATTCACTACCACACACACAGTCACTGAACAGTAGTGGCAGTATTCACCTCTAAAACTCACGTCTCTGGAGCTCCTGCTCTAATCTGGTGCTTGGTTTAGTAGAAGTCTTAATAGTCTATCAGATATTTCTCTTGTTATAATAAAAAACGAAACAAGCCAGACTCCTCCATTGGCGGGCTGAGGGTGAATGAGCGGTTGTCCACCCATAGCCTACTCCTCCCTTTGATGATGGGTAGCAATGTTGCCTCTTCATCTCTGAAAGTCCTTATCCTGGAGCAGAAACTCAGAGAAGCTTCTACAGCAAACAATTAGCATGTTCCTTGTCAATTTAGGGATTTTTCTTTTTTAAGTTAATACCCTGAAGAGATGATTTTTTTTTTGAGGACAGTTTCTCCATATGACCCATGGCATAACTAATAATGCAATGAGTGACTTACGCCAGGTCAGTGGCCTTCTATTCTTCTTAGAGGGCCATTTCTGCATATGACAGCCTTCCAAGTTTGTTTGACTTTGGCCCAAAGATATATTTTTACCATGAACGGAGGGAGTTGGTGAGAAATAAATGTGATGTGAGCTTTGAGTAGACAGAAATGGTAAGTGAAAAAGCAGAGGAGGGCAGGGCTATTCCTGCCAGGTAGTCAGGGACTACCAGAAAGGCTTCAAGTGACCCATGGCGCCCAGAGCTGCATTAAGACCCCGATGACACAATGTTGCAGTGTTTGGGAAAAGGACATTCTTTCTGTTTTTGTGAAGAATACAGTGACTACAACCACAGGGCTTTGGCTGGTTCTCAGAGATGAAAGTAGTAGCCATACTTTCTAGAGTGATAGGGAAGCAGAGTTCATTTTTGTTCAACAGCAGTGGCAGCTGAGGAGAGGTGACTGCCTCACAAAACCCATGGGCAGCTACCCAAATAATGAATCCAGAAAGTAAGACAGTGAGTGTTCTTGGGAGTTCCTAAAACCAACTGGGAACTTGATGAGGGACACAGGCTGACATCTTAATTACGCTGGGAAATTTGAACTGGCTAAATTATTCAACAGACAAGACCTAAATACATAATGAAAAGACTATAGGTTCAGCTCTATTTCACCCCAAATTATCTAGTGCTTTCAGCTATAATATCTATAAATAATTTGTGCCATTTCTGGAAAACAATTCCTTTACAATTACCTAAGTCCAATGGGGTAAAGACGAGCTGCCAGACTTTGAGTTAGTTGAAATTATCCAGCCCTTTTTTCAGAATCTCACTTATCAGTGGTTGTTTTCATCTTATACTAATCTTCTATTCCATATTCCTAGGTTCTATGACAAGAGTGTGCTCAACAGAATTGCTTAATCTTACTTGTATATAGATTATGCCACAAGTTCTTATAGAAAATAAAAGACCAATTTCAGGTCGTAGTCAGTTTTACAACTCTTATCTAACATGACTATTTCTTTAGAATAGTGCCTTAAAACACACACTGGTGTCATTTTCTTACTAATTTGATTCATACCTTCTGACAAACTTGATAAGGAAGAGATTTAAATTAGTCAAGAGCAACAACAAATGTTTCCCTCATACCTTAATTATAGAATTCTTATTACAGAGATGGTTTATCAGCAAATGTGTTTAGTTAACTTTTTTTCTGTCTTGAAAATTGAATCACATAAACCATGAAGGTCTCAGATTGATTTTGCAGCTATTGTATTTTTTTTAAACAAAAAAGGAAGCAGCCGCAGAATAATTGAATCAGTCTTGTTATATAGACATAGCCCCAGGCCAAAGCCCTAGGCTGTTTTATCACTGTACATCCTTGTTCTAGAAAAGACTCCATAGGTTTCCTCAGCACTATTTCAAGTTTATTTTTTCCTCTTTCTAAATTCATTGCTTAGTCAAGATAGTCTTCTTTCTCGTTACATTTGATATTCTGAGAATTCATGTTTAAGCAACATATTGCCTTTAGGAAAATCAGAATGCATTCAGCTTCACTGTTTTCTATTTACAAAGATTCCTTTAAACCTTGAGATTGTTATTCAGTGAAGTCAAGTGGTAAATCTGTCCTCATCTGTGGTGTGTTCAGACTACTGACTGGAATATTTTCAGCTGACATGATTTTAAAAAGAACTTCAACCTTAAACTCTATGTTTACTTTCTTTTGTCTTCAATGATGTATGAAATTTCTTTTAGGACATTACAAATTTTCTTCCAAACTTTTCTTACCTTGTCAATTGAAGAACAGTCACTTTCCTCAGTCTTCCTGTGGGGCCAGATCATGTATTGTGGCTGCATTTGACAAATGTCCAGGAACATGCGTCTGGCATCTGTCTTGCAAACCTGCAGCAGCCAGCCCTTAAATTTATCTCTGAAGGAGCAGGGCAGATATACAAAGTGTTTTTTTTTTTTTTTTTCACATTAATCTTACGTAAAGCGGCTTTGTTAGCAAGACAAAAAAATTCTTCTAAAAACACTGTGTTGAATTTATGTCATAACCATTAACTTAGCTATAACTCCTAATTGCATTTTGAAAAATAGGTCCATCAGAACTCATTTTAGAAGAGAAATCCTTTACTTAAAATTTCATTTTATGGAATCTGGGGATCATTTTTCAAGACAGAATTTTTTTTTTACTTCTGAATTCTTGTTAATGAAGTACCCATTAATTAAGAAACATTTATGAAGTTTGAACAAGCTAATGATAAAATATGCAGTGGTCCTAAAAAATACAATTGTTCTTCTATTTCTATCTTGGTTTTCTACATTTTATTTTTCTAAATCATTCACTCAAGATTTTACAGTTGTAAAATCCAAATATTCTTCCTAGTTCCTCGATTTTTGAAGAGAGAAATGTTCTTATTTTTATTAATATGTCTCGATCTTGCTTTTAGAGAGAAGGGCCATCATCAGGAAACAGGACTTCTTTTGAGACCTGCAGCAGAGATCCTCAGGCTAAATTGATGAAATGAAAAAAGACTGCTTCCAAATATAGTATCTGCTTCCTAACTGGCACTGAATTTCACACTGTGCTATTTATGTTTCCATTTATTAGGGTGATTCTTCTTTTTGAAGTAAAGAGTCTGAGTAGTGGCTGTCAGATAGATCACAGGACTCTAGCATTAGGACTGGGAATGTCACTTGACCAATATTCCAGGCTACTGATTCAAACTCTATCTAAGGTACCTGAGCAGTTACAAATTTTACTTGACAAGACCTGAAATCTCAGCTATTCTTTCAGTCTGTTACCCAGCCCTATCCAGAAACCCTGGAAGAATGCATTAATTCAAAGGCATTAAATGTTTTATTTTGTTGTAGACTATAATCATACATTAAAAACTAGATATTTAAGAAATCTATAAATTCTAAGAATATCACAATTTAAAAAAATGCCTTTGCCTTTAGTTATTACATAGCATGTAGAAATAAATCAAGTTCTATAAGAGTTGTGATCTGGATTTCTCATATCAGAGAGACCATTCGATGTTTCACCTTCTGCTTCTGACTCACTTCACTAAGCATGATGTTCTCAAGTTTCTTCCATTTGCCTGCAAAAGCCTCCATGCTGTTGGACTTTATAGATGCATAGTATTCCATTGTGTATAAATACCACAATTTGTGTATCCACTGGTCTGTTGACGGGTATTTTGGTGACTTCCATGTTTTAGCTATTGTTAGTTGTGCTGCTATGAACATGGGTATACATGTATCTCTGTTATGTGTTGTTTTGGCCTCTTTTGGATATATTCCCAGGAGGGGAGTCGATGAATCAAAGAGGATATTTATTTCTAGTCTTTTGAGAGCTCTCCATACCGCTTTCCAGAGTGGTTGTACGAATTTACACTCCCACCAGCAGTGCAGGAGGCTTCCTTTCTCCCCACAGCCACGTCAGCCCTGATTACTATTTGACTTGTTGATACACGCCATTCTCTCTGGAGTGGGATGGTATCTTAGTGTTGTTTTGATTTGCATTTCTCTTATGGCTAGAGATGTTGAACAAACAACTCTTATGGAACTTAAAATGAAAAACAAAGTGAAACAGGGAGGTAAGGTAGGGGTGGGTAAGGGGAGGGACAAAAGGAGAGTAGGAAAGTCTTTGTCACCTTAACAAGATACGTATGTGCACAAAATGCTCAACTTCATTTTAAACCTTAAATTTTGTGCTTATAAAATAAAATGGGGAAAAATAAAATAAAGAAACTTCTATTATTCTTTAAAAAGAAATAAATCAATGCTTTGAAATCATGCACAGTGTGGTGGGAGAAAGGTAGTAATTCTCAGAATAATATGAACAAAAACAAAAGTATTTATGATTCACTCTGTAGTTCCTTCCAGGGTATAATTGATCTTAGGACCTTACATAGAATTATTTCAAATAATGGCTTCAACTCTTTATTTGATATCTTTAAATTTATGTAATATATGTTTGCACAAAGGCATATATAAATATACTTAAGTCCAATGTTAATTATCACAAAGTACATACACCCATGTGACCACTTCCTATGTCAGAATATAGAACACATTAAACATTATTCATTTCCAGCTGGTGACCAGCTGATGACCAAACATAGCTCACGTGGCTGGTAGGTATTCGAGGCCATCCCCTTTGATGTTTAACTCAGGACTACTCTCATTGACAATGCTAGAGACCTGGCAAAATCTTTTCAGCATCCCGATTCCCTTTTCTGTCAAATTCTCTTCCCATTCCTCTCTACCCTCAGGACTGTCACAACTACATTGTTGTTTGAAGTTTTCCCGCTTACTCCTACTCCTGGGAGAGACAATGCAAAATCTCTCCAGCAATGAAATAGAAACCCCCTTCACACAATGTCCCATAGCCAGTCTCCTTTAAGCGTTGACTAAATGAGTCTTGGAAAATTGTATTATCAACCTACTAATCCCTTTGCTAACAGTTGCCATGCTAAATAGTACTATTGCTAGAGTAGAGTGATAGTAATATTGCATGATAAGATGCCTTTCATTTAGTGAATGACGTCTTCAAGTAATGTGTTCACTCAGTGAATGGACATAGGCTGGAATGTCTTGTCTTTAAGGAACAGTGCTTCCTCATGCTGATTCATTAAATTGCTGATACCATGCCAATCAGGCAAAGCAAGCAAGAGATGTCATAAAATGATTAAGAGCTTCCATAAGTGGAAAATAAATTCTAGAAAGTCTCAGGGACACAAATTTGTAAAACTCCAAACTAGAAGTTGAATTGTTGAATGTAGTATGGTCTACATTGCAAACAAATGGCATTTGAAGGATTGCTTTGTGTTTTAGTTACTTTCTGGTCACTGTGACTCAATACGCTACACGCACAACTTTAAGAAGGAAAAATTTATTTTAGCTTATAGAAAGTTACAGTCCATTAACAGGTGGTTGGCTTAGAAAGTGGTGGAATTACATCTTTGGAGCTGCAGCTACAGCCAACCCAAAGCCAATGCTCTGGGAGACAGAGATCCTTACAGCAGCACGGCAGAACTGAGACCAGCCTGGGAAGAAGAGGAGAACCAGCACATTGCCCTCCAGGTCAAGTCCCAAGCATCTGCCCCTTCCAGCTGGGCCCCACCTCCCAACAGTACATTGTATCCATAGGAACATGAGGCTCTTGGGGAACACTCCAGATCTAAACCACAACAGTCAGCTTTTTCCACACCATGAAATATTGCTTAGTCAAGTCATCAGGTGTTTTGTTTGTTTGTTTGTTTGTTTGTTTTGTTTTGTTTCGAGACAAGGTCTTGCTCTGTAGCCAAGGCTGGTCCTGAACTAACTATGGGGCCCAGGCTGGCCTTGGATTCATGGCAATCCTCATGCCTCAGCCTCGTAAGTGCTGGGATTAAAGACATGCACCACCATGCACAGCTTATGTGGTGCTGGGAAATCGAACTCGAGTACTTAATGCTTGACACAGAGTTTGACAGGCAAGTGCTTTAGCCACTGAGCCATACCTCTAGCCTAAGTCATCAGTTTTGACTGGAGCTCAGATAGAGAGAAGACAGTGTAGCAGTCCAGAATCTGTAGATGTCTACCAACTGTGCCATTTAATCAGATGCTATGGAGTGGGAGACGTCAGTGGTGCAAAAAGATGAACTATGGAGTATGTGGTAAATTTAAATAGAAACATTGCTTTATTGATCTCCAGAATCTATTCATTGAAGGCATCATACACTTTTCTAGACATCCCTAGCTGTGATACTGGGCTTGGTGAAGAGGCTTGGTTTACTTGACCCTGGTCCCTGGGTCATACTGCATAAGTAAATACTCATTTTGAGTTGGATTATAGCTAATCGTAAAGACTTACCAAGTCATAAAGTTGAATGGGCTTATAGCAGCCCATCACAAGATGGAAAGAATATCTGAGTGAGCCTGAGGAGACAGAATGAGTCAACTGCTTGAGCTAATGATCCAGACATCCACGTTACTCACTGGCTGCCTCAGATTATGCTGATAGCTGAATAAAGCATTCCAGAGATTTGGTGGAAGAGGAGAATAACAGCCAAGCTTGACTTGTGGATGAGTACAAGCTAACAAACAAACAAAAATAGATTACAGCTGCGCTATAAACATCAGGTGGAATGGTACTCAGAGACAGAGAAGAGAGAAAAATCTTAATGAAGAGAACCATGAGAAGTGTACCTGCTCATTGGCTGTATGGAAAGAAAGTGGTCTGAAGTGATAGAACACGACTGACAAGTCAGTTTTTTGGCTGTATGCTCTCAATCTTGTAAATAAATACCAAGGAGTGAAATTGTTAGATCATAGGGGGCATAAATTTCTATGAAGCTTTTGTAAATACTGTCAAAGCTGTCAAAGTGTTTTCCAAAGTATCTACACATACAAAAATAACATATGAAAACATCTTGTCCTCTACCAGGCTTACCCAAGCCATGGCCCAAGAGCTGCTTGTGACTCAGGATGGCCTTGAGTGTGACCCAACACAAATTTATAGACTTTCTTAATACACTCTGACTCTGTTTTGTTTGTTTTCCCATATTTTTATCATGGTTGTGTTATGTGGCTTACAAATGTGAACTTTGTAGACAACAATGGGGGGAATGAAATAATCAGAATATGTTTCAACAATAAATACTATGGTATCATCCATAATTTGCATTGTAATTGTGAACAATCCTTAGGAAACAAGAACTTTTAAGCTAAGTAATAAAGAGCGAGAGGAACTATTAAAGTGTTGTGTGAAATGAATTGTAGCAAAGAATCCAAGGGCATGTCTTCCAGTAAGCATGACGCTGTTGCGCACCACGTGCTCTGCTTGGACATATGTTGTAGCTTCCGCTCTATGGCAGTATGTGAGGTCCAGTGTATTAGCTACCTAGAACAGGCAACCAGATTCTTGCCATCAGACCTTACATGTGCTGTGGCTACTTGGAGAGTAAAATGCAGTCATTATTAACAATATATCAACCTGCCTTTTTAAGCAATAAGTGTTTAATATTATTTAGAAGACACATACAATGAGTTGAGTAATATGATTTACTTTCTGTAGTCTCATCTATTCATTTTCATAGTAAAATATATATAATTACTCACTCATCATTTTAAAAAATTCCATCATGGGTTCTACAATGCCTCAAAAGAAAAATAAAAAGCCCAGAATCCACAATGAAAATGTGCAGATGAAGGAAGATTGTTAAAGGAAAACTGGACAGATGAGAACTGTTTTTATTGAGGCAAATAGTAAGGCATTATGCTTCATTTATGCAAAATATGTGCCAAATTTCAGACTATAATGGGAAAAACATTATATACAAAATCACGTTGCCAAATTTCCTATGTATCAAGGAATGTGATGTAAGGACAAAGTGGCAAAACTGAAAAGAAGGCTGTCTATTCAACCTTTTTTAAAAGCTACACTTCAAAGGGTCTATAGTAAAAATATGGTAGAATATTCAATAGCAAAATTATCGTGACTATTTAATGATGATGGACTTATTAAGTTTTTGGTAGATATAACTTGCCTTGATGAAAAAAGAAGTTATTTCTAAAATCCGTTCATCTCACCAGGCTGTAACCAGGAGAACTGAAGAAACTGGAAAATATATCCTAAGAGAATTGGAGAGAAAAACTGCTTAATTTTAAGTTTTATGATTTGTTGGTAGAAGAAACCATCAGTGCTGCAATTATGGTACAACTTGCCATTTTTATTAGCAGTATTGATGACAACTATAATATCACCAAAGAAATGGCTTCTTTGATGCCATCAAAAGACACAAATAAATCGAAAGACTTATATTAACCAGTAAAACGTATATGAAAGCAATTTTCTTTGTCCATTGGGAAGATGTCTGATCTAGTTACTGATGGCATCCCAGCAATGGGAGGAAAGACAGAGGGACCTGTAACATTAATAGAAGACAGTGCAATCGCTGCCCTTAAATCATGTTTGATGGAGTATTGTTGCACAATGAACAAATAAAATATAAACATAAAATCTTTAAATATGGATGATATTATGAAAATTGCCAAGTCTCTGAACTTCTTGAAGGTCAAATGGAATCAAATCATTACCAATTCCAGGAATTCCTCAAAACTGTGGATGATTACTGTGGCAGCACCATTTACTTTTCAAATGTAAGATGGCTAAGTTGAGGCAAAATATGGAAGAGATTTTATGATTTGCCATATGAGATCAAGTCATTGAAAGTTTCAAAATGAAATTTGTGCCAGAGCCTTAGGATAAAACTTGGCTTACAGATTTAATATTTATAGTGGACTTGACCACTCACTTGAGTTCAACATGCATCTTCAAGGTGAAAACCAATTTATCAGCGCAATGTTTCAAACCATAACATTTCAAATGAAACTGAAATAAAGGCAAACTCTGTTTAAGGCAGACAATGTTATACTTGTGGAAACAGTGGCTAAGCCTGGTCTTAAGAGGAGTGAAAATATGTAGTCTCGCTTTTGAATTTAATTCAGGAATTTAAAAAAAAGTTTTAAGATTTTCAGAAAAATAATCAATATTTTGGTACTTTGTAAACTATTTTAGTTGAAATAAAAATAACTTAGCTGCCTAATTTCAAATAGAATGCCTAGGGCTTCCGTCTGACATTCAAGAAGAATTTGGCTTATTCTGTTTTTGGAAATCTTTTTATATGTTTTAGATGTGGGTCTTTTGCTAAATACATAGCATAGACCTCTTATTCCGCTCTGTGATTTGTCTTTATACATTTTCATATTTCATCTGGATGATTTAAAGTTCTTGATTTTAATGAAGACTGTCATACATTTCCCTATTGTTAATAATTTTTTGTGTTCCGTTTCAGAAATTTATGACTACTCCAAAGCCCTTAATATATTCTATAATTTCCTCCTAGAATCTTTACTGTTTTTCTTTGTAAATTTAGGTCTATGTTTTATTAGAATTAATTTTTGTATATGGTGCAAATTATATCTTAAAATTCGTATTTTTCATATGAATATCCAATTGAATCAGCATCATTCATTGGAAAGATACATTTTTCTTCACTTAATTAACAGAAGCACTTCTGTTGTTTATCATGGAATCATTTATCTGGATCTTTTCTATTGATCTCTTTGTTGATACTCAACTCCACAATGACTTTTCCACAAATAGGTTTGAGTCTTAACTGCAGTTCATTTGTAGAATTTAGTTTTATTTATGTATTTATGTATTTATTTATACATTCCCCATTATATCATCCCCATCACGTCATCAAAGACGAATTCTCTCTCTCTCTTTTTTTTCTTTTTTCTTTTGTGGTACAAGGGATTGAGCCCGGGGCTTTCACACTGAACTACGTCATTACCTTTTCATTTTTATTTGAGATCGGGCCTCCCTAAGTAAGTTTCCCAGTCTGAGCTAGAACATTTGATGCCCCTGCCTCAGCCTCCCCAAGTACTGGGATCAAAGACTCACACCTGGTACAAATACCACCAGGCCTGGCAAAGAGTAACACTTCTTTGTCATTCAATCCTTTTTGAGGCAGTTTTTTCTTCTTTGACCTTGTGCACTGGTAAAGTATTCAAGTACAATGGCAACATGTTTGTTTTGTTGCAAACTTCCAGAAGAAGCAGTTAAGATTCCTATCTGTAGGCTGTACCTACAAGTATGTTTTGCAAAACATATTCTTGATAAAAGCAGGAAATTCCTCTTCTGCTCCTACATTTGTGAGGGATTTTATATTAAAGAGGCTGAATTTTGTCAGATAGTTTATCTCCATTTATTAAAATGAACATGTTTCCTTCTTTAGTTTAATAATGTGATGAATTATATTGATTACTTTTTAAAATATTAAAGCCAAACTTGTATTCCTGTAACAGGTGATTCAGTCATCATGTATTATTTTTATGTGCTATTGAATTTAATGAGCGGTTATCTAGTAATTTTGAAATTTTGTTATTAGCGGTGTTTGTCTTTTTTTCTAGTAGATTATCAGGATTATGTTGCCTCGTAAATTGAGTTGGGAATATTCATTCTTTAATTTAGTCCTTAAAAGTGTTTATGTTATAGAGTATCATTTTCTCCTTAAGTACGTGGAAAAAAATCATCCCGAAACTATTTGCTTAGAGTTAAAGAGAAAATTTCGGAGTAGAGAGGAGACTTCATTTTAATTAAGAATATGATTTATCTTATAAGTTTAGAGCTATTCAAAAGTTTTTTTCTTAATGAAGTTTTTAATTGTGTTTTATAATTAACTTGGTCATTTAATTTAAAATTTATGAATATAAAATTATGTATTTTGTTATGCTTTCCGTGAATGCCATATCTCTGGTGATATCTTTTTTAGTCACATTATTGATTACTTACGCCTTTTTTCTTATCAGTATTGCTAAAGGTTTATCTATTTTGTTTGTTTTTCAAATACTTGACTGTTTTCTGTTGCAGCTATTTCACTCTTTAATTAATATGTCACTTGCATCATTTATCCTTATTTTTTTCGACTTTGTTTTTATCTTGCTGTTTTTTTGTCCAACTCCTCTTGGATATGTAGGTCAATGGTTGTATTCCGGTTTATAGAAATACCTAGCTGTGAAAAGTTCTTTAGTTATGCCTTTAGAAACATCATATACAAATTTCATTTTCATTATTTGTTTTGAAATATTTTTATTTCATAAATTATTTATTCTCTATAGTTAAATTGATCATCCAGAAGTGACTGCTTAATTTCGAAATATTGCTAGTTTTTAATTTATCTCTCAACTACAGTGCTTTTGAGTGATATCCTTGGTAAAATTTCAGTCTATGAAATGTGAGCTTTGCCTTTTGGACAAATGTATATTTTATTTTTGGAAATATTTCATGTGTATTTAAAAAGCATATAAATGCTGCAATTGAGTATAAAACAAATTATTGAACTTAGATTTTGTAATTGTGGTTATAATCTCTACCCTTAGCAATACATTTTTTGTACTTGTACTTATTGAGCAAGATATTAAAACTACCCACTATGATTTTGGATTATCTTTCCTTATGTAAGCTCTACTAATATAATTTATGCTTTTAAGTTATAATTGTCTCTTTTGTTATAAAATCATACTTTATTTCAGATATTACTGGCAGAGTGTCTAAGTTTGCTGATGTTAATATAGCTACAATAGCATGCTTCTGGTAACTCTCACATAATTTGTGCTTATTCCTTTTCACCATTTTTATTAAGATATATGTGTGAAACATAGTGGTTACAATGATCTTGCGTATTTGTATAATATATATTGTATCAACATTGCAATCTCTTCCCTTCCCCATTTTTGGCCCTTTTTTACCCTCCCTTCTCTCCCCATTACACTAATTTGCCTCTATGAAATGCATGTATTCTGAGTATTTCACAATAGAGAAATCTTCTGCGTTTGACTCATTCTGACTCATTCTGACTCTTTCTGCATTTAATCTTCTGCATTTGACTCATTTCATTAAGGATGTTGGTCTCAAGCTGTGACCATTTACCTACAAAGGCCTCAAATCTGTCTTCATGGAAGAGCAGTACTCCATTTGTGTATCTACACCACAGTTTCTTTGTACCCATTGATCTGTTGAGGGATGTTTCAGCATCTTCCACATTTTAGCTATTGTTATAAGCTTATATACATATATCTTCTTCATTTATGTGTCTTTATATTTAATATGTGCTTCTTTTAAATACCACACAAATGTTTTAAGTTCTCTAAATCTGTATCTCTTGATTGGAGAATACAGTTAATTTAGGTTTAATATAATTCCTGCTAAATGCGGTTTTAAACTTAACTTATTTTTGTTTTGTACGATTTTCAATATCAGGCACTATTGTTTCATTTTACCATTATATTAAGTTTGAGTATTATAGAACATGGTTTTTATTACTTCTTTAATTATTCCATGAAATTAAGAAGTTTATACTAGATTTGTAAGATTTTATATGAATACTTTTAAACATTTGAGGACAATGCAAGTATCCTAAAATGGTTAAAATCTCTATTTGTTTCTTTTCTTCATTTAATATTATTGTTGTCTGATATTTTAATTTTTATATATTAAATCTTACAACACACTCTCATTTTATGCAGTTAACATTCATATAAATGTGTCTGCACAGTTACTATTTTTAATGCCCTTCATTACATTCTACTAATCTGTGTTTTTGTGTGAGATTAGTGGACCTCTAAATTTTATTTAATATTTCTGGTTGCACCATAGAGAAGCAGAGTGAATCTGGGTACTCTCTTTAGTTTATTTGAGCTCTGAGAAGGAGTGACAAACTGGCACCTAAATTATGGAGTTCAGTGGTCAGAATGAGATAAAACACAGGCAGAGCTTAGGCCTCTACCAGACACAGCAAACATTCAATAAACGTTAACTAAATCATTATTGATTTCATCTTTACTCTTTTTAAAATCATTTTATGTTAATGATATACTTTTGCTGATGCATTTCAAACATCATAGATAACACGCTGACTTAAAATTGTTCTGCTTGCTGCTTTCATTCAGATTTTCATATCTAACACCAAAAATTTTAATTTGTTTTGAGACCAACAAAAATAAAATAAGTTGATTTAAACCAAATATATCCTTCTAAATAATTCTATAAGGTAGAGCTAACTGGAGAAATAAAGTGGTTAGTTTTAAAAAGTGAATATTCTCTTGCACGATCAACAAAATGCTTTCGAATTCTTTGAAAAATATTTCAACTATTTGATCCATACCTTTATATACTCAAAGAAAAACATGATGATATAAAAATGAATCCAAGGTAGAGGGAAAAAAAAACATCATTTTGATATTTCAGGTCACCAGTGGCAGTTTGGGTTACTGCAAGGCTAATTAGAATGTGTGATTATCTCTGAAAATGTCAAAACACATGTTAATTTGATGTCAAATGTGGTTATATTAATAGTAATTATTATTATTTGCAATCTAAAGCTCAACAGTTATTCTAGTTTAATTAGATTAACCTTTGGAGAGCTAAGAGCTGTAAATGTAAGGAACAATTTTAATTTTGTTTTGGCATTTCAAATTTGGCTATATGTCTGGGTACTAAAGCAAAGTAATTGTTTATATTGAGTCTCTAAGCTAATACAACATATAGTTTCAGAAAAAAATAGCAACTTTGAATTCAATGTGTACCAAACACTCCATTTGTTTCAGAAAATAAAGAAGCCTTGGAAGTGTGCCAGACATTTCACCTCAACACGTAAGTCACACCCCTAATGACTACTCACAATCTCCTTTCACAGACTATCAATATCTTACGTTGTTGGGTCAATTCTTGGTCCCTAAGCCAAATCTGGAGCAATCAAAGTTCTAAGTGAGGATGACCTTGATACCCCTTAGGCATAGGAGTTTAGGTGACCATACGTTAAAGCCAAATAAATTTTACAATCTATGGACTTTGGATATATAGGGACCTTATTGAGATGGTGAACAAAGCGAGGTTTGTCCATCGCAGTGGTTATGTCGGTCATTCCTGGTGCCAAAATGACATAGAGATGTGTTGGCATATTTAGCAACCTGATGCAACCAGAAAGACATATGGTATTATTCATTGTGAGAACAGTGATTGAAAACAATGGTTAATGTTTAAATTTAAAAAACTGTAAAAGGCATATTGTCCTCATGACACTTGATCTCAATTCTAGGATACTTATTATCCCATCATTCTTTCACTCTGAAGCCCTTCTTAAAGTCCTTGCTTGTTTAGTTGTATTACGTTGTTATGGCTGCCTTAGTGCTCAGAATCAATTCAAAATGTTCACTTTTTATTGTCTTTTTGTGAGTTGAAGAGTACTGTAGATACAAGGACTTCTGAGATATAACCTCAGACTGTTTTTTAATTTTGATTTTTGAGACAGGCTTGTTAAGTTGTTCAAGTGGGTCTTAAGTTGTGATCCTCTGCCTCAGCTTCCCAGAGTGCTTGTGCTATAGGTTGGAGCCACCAGAACCTGCTTCCTGGCCACTTTGACTTTGGGAAAGAACTAGAAGTGACACAATGCCATTGAAAAAGATGGATGAGAACAAGTAGTAATTTTTTTTAATGAGCCCGCCTTTCCATTGGTAGCACTCAACAGCAGCCTTCACTAAGTTTTTGATCATACCCATAAAAGCATTCATCTCATAAAAGAGGATATCTAGAATTACTGTAGAAAATGGCATGGAAAAGTGAGTTCAATTTTAGAAATATTAGTGACAGTATTTCCTTTCCTGTAAATTGTTAAAAGCTTAAACCTTGATTGTATCTTTGTCACTGCATATATACATTCAGCTTGGTATTTATTCTTAGTTCTTGACAAAGATCTTGAAAATCTCTTGAAATTTCCTGAGGTATAGAACTATCTGCTTGTAGTGACATAGCTAACCTCCTTTAATTAATCTTAGTTTTTACTAAATAGGGGGTGACAATAGAGCTTGATGATGGGTGCTGGCTTTTGGAATAACTGACTACATAATTAGAGAGGTAGAACTTCTAGTCCTATTAAAACGTTAGGGCAGGTAGGAAGGTGCTACTAGAGATTAAATTCAATCTTATAGCTAATGATTTTATCAATTCTGTCAATGAAATGAAATTTTATAAAAGCTCTAGAAGAGGCTTGGGGACTACTGGCTGCTAAACCTATCTGTATTCCTGGAAGGTAGCATGCCCCAAATTCCACAGAAATAGAAGTTCTTATACAGCTCCCTCTCTCAAGACCTTGTTCTTTATATCTTCTGCCTGAGTTGCATCCTCTGTAATAAAATTAATACAATTTATTGGAAGTATAGAGTTTTCTGAATTTTTTTTTTTTTTGGATTATTCTAATGATTTGGGGACTCTGACACTGCTAGGGAAAACCATGAGTTTAGAAGCAAAAGTTCAGGTGACTTGGGGACAGTCAGGATTTGTGTCTGGCATCTGAAATATGGGCAAACTTTGGAGCTGATCTTTTTAATCTGTGAGGTCTGTGCTAGATCTGCATAGTCAGTGTCAGAATTTATTGCAATCATGAGGCATACAATGGTCATGAGAGGGCTTGTGTTAGTGTATATACACTAAATATTGCTTAGGATTCTTCTTCTTATTATTATCACTATTACTCTTTTATAGCTGGGAGTTAAATTCAAGCCTCACATATACCTCATAAATCCTCTACATCTTCAATTCCAGAATCAGGTTATGTAAAAAGAGTGAGTTACTTTACATGAGATCAGGCACATTCAGGGTGGTATGCTCACAGACAGTGAATTATTTTAAATTAAAACAAAGATATTTTAATGTGAAGAAAATGCAGTTGTTGTTATGACAGTGATGAGTTAAGAGATTTCTAATTATGAAAGTCAAAATAAAAATTAACACCAAACCACCCCAACAACAACAACAACAACAAAAAGCTGGGATAGTGTGTGTAGGCTCTGAGCTAAAAAAGCAAAATTGAGAATCAATTTTCTTGAAAGTTCTGATTTTACAAAATTCCCCCATTTACACAGCTTGCGATTGCTGGTTCATGTTTATTCTGTGGCCCTTACGTTTCACCCATGTCACTACCCAACCCAATTTGCATCTTTTCTGCATCTTCATCCCCATAGGAAGGCTACTTGGGAAGTACAAATCGGGAAGAGCAACAGGCTGCAGAAAGGGGCTCTGAAAAACACAGTGTGAGGGAAACTTATCTACAGAACTTGTTAAAATGCAAATTTCTGGATGCGATCCTAGAAACTCTTACAAAAAGTTTTGGCAGATGGTCTCAAGTATCTGAATTTTACCAAGTCCTTGATGTATATCTGGTATAACTAAGTTTCGGATGAGACTTTGGAAAAAATTTGTCTATGTTTTGTTCCCAGCATTCAAAAATGCATCATCCAAGACAAGCAAATTCTCTCTCAGTTCTTCTTTTCCATTATTGTGAGATGCAAACTTTGGTTAGGTGGGTTCTGCCATTTCTCACAGCTTTACAAGCTTCTACAATTCCTTGATCTTTCTTGCTCAATGTCAAACATATAACACACACACACACACACACACACACACACACACACACACACACACACACACACAAACCATGAGACTAAAAAGTTAGCTTCTGTCTGTTCATTGGAGGCAGTCATTGGAAGAAAATCTTGCTTCTTTCATAAATAGCACTCGAATTTCCTTAGTAAAAATTCTTTCTGGATTTAAAAACTGTACTTTGTCATACAAATGCAATATATTTTATACTTCTGTGACTATGAGTCTCTGAAAGTAAGCCTAAATAGTGCAGGATATAACAGTATAATTGTTCTCATGTATTTCATTATTGTGGCTGTCAGGGCTATACCCTGAAATTTTCATCAGTGCACTAAGAAACACCTTAAGGAAATATAATTTATTCATTCATTGGCAAAGAAATCTGTGAAAATGTTTTTACACTAATTATGTTTTTTTAAATTCCCATTATAGAGTGCACATTATTCATTCCTCTTTTCCTTAAAGTAAAAACCCATAAACTACCCCATCAAGCATAATTACATAGATACAGACCTACATTTAAGACTAAAACTCTGACCTGGGAAAAATAGATAGGAACAGAGAGATACTAGTACATGGCAGCTGTGGGACAATGACATAAAAGTCCTAAAATGTTCTTACTTTTTTATATTAAACATATGCGCTAACCATAGTATACAAAGAAAATCCAGATCCAATTTACAGTGGGTGCTAGCAGTCGGTGTAGATAATCACAGTGCTATGGAGATAACTGATGTACCTTATTAACCATTTCTCCCCGCTTTTCACGGTTCTATTTCTACCGAATTCACATCTGTATTATGTGCATCAAGTCCTCTTTTCCGCTCAATGAGATTATGAAAAGATATAAAGAAGAAAGAAACCAAATTTTAGAGACAAACCTATTTGCAGAAGCAGAGTAAGAGGGAAGAAAAAGAAACGTCACAAAGACTTCAGGAAATTTTAAAAAGTGTGAGCGCCCAAAGGAACACTACGTCCCTGTGGAGGGACTCGGAGTAGAGCCCTTTTCTCCTGACATACACATCCAAGAACTTCATTTGCTTCTCTAAAAGGGATAGCAAGGTTCCGGAATGACATGTGTCAGCCAGTCTCTGGCTTCATCTTGTGGCTCCCTTTATCTCCTGTTCATAAGAGATTTAAGAAGTAAGATGATGTCTGTCTTATATTTAAAGAATGTCAAGCACAAATCTGCAAACTCCAACATTTATGATGCACAGAATAAGGCAAATTCCCAAGGGTAGACATAGCAAAGAACGAGGTAAAGACCAAGACATGGAAGCACTTGGCGACAACGACTGAGCAACAATTACGGTGCTACAGGGAAGGGCCGCAAGATGGTAGTCACCGATCTTCGAGTAGAGAACCAAGCTCGTGTTGGCCAATCTGGCATTTCAAGGACGTCTGGCTGCTGTGAGTGAATGCTTGTCACCAGTAGCTTTCCACTTTGAGCAGAGTGTGACAGTACAGTGACCTTATCTGTTATCATTATCAGTTCATCTCAGGCGCTGGGCTGATGAGTCAAAGAAAGTGATCGTTAATGTTTTAAAAGGAAGAAAAATTGCAGAGAGGATCTGTTGATTCTGTAGTGAAGAGCTTGGTAGAAAGAAGGAAACTTCCAAAGCATTTTACTGGATTCTAACCATCCTTTACAGCCCCCGCGTCACAGAAGGGATGATGGATGGATTGCTCTTGTTCGTTCTCATGATCAACCTGATTTCTAATGCTATTTGTAAGAAACGTGAAATTGTCTTTAAGAATGTAAGTAAGATAGCACACTCAAGAGGAATGACTGTGAATTGTGGCTGGTTACAAAAATGTGGATAACTGTAAGGGAGGACAATGGAGAGTAATGAATAGAAGCAGATCCCAAAAGCAGAACAATGTGTTTCATCACTGTCCTTGGCCACAGAAGCAAGGAGAGAGCAGTCACCAGCACACAGAGATGGCTTGGCTGTAAGAGAGGCCCACCTGATGGAAACTGAAAGAGAAAAGCAGTAATTGCTAGCTCACACCCAATGTCACAGAACCAAAGAGTAATACCACACCTTTCCCTCTTGCTGCCCTCAGAAATCCTGTGGCTGTCCACATCACCACCTTCTCTAAGGACCCTGCGGTCAATTTCCCAGAGTGAAAAACAGAGTGAGAAGGGAAAAGTACCATCTGGAGGGTAAACGGAGAATATCTTGCACACCCGGACAATATGGAAGATCAGATCTTTCCAAAGGAAAGTCAGACAGACCCTTTTACAGTATAATCCTGACTTGTGCACTAGAGTAGCCAGCCATGCCTCCTCTTTCACTGTTGATTTGTGGCTTTTGTGCAGCTGTGAGGAAAAGGAGGAGGACAATAGGCTCTAGCTAGGAGGATGTTAGAAGATATCTGTGGCGGGAATTCTAGAAAGATTGTGTTTTTCTGACCAAACTCATAGAGAAACTAGTAGCAGTTTTTCTGTCTTATTCCTGCTTAGGGAGGTAGAGAATGCCCAGAGAGGGAAACCACCTTGCAATAATGAAGTAAAAAGAATGAAGGATCACGGTTCTGATAATGACTAACCATTGAGCCAGTGCCAACAGTGCTTATCTTCAAATAGTTTAAATCATAAAATTGACCTTTATTTTTGTTTTAAGTCTTTATATGTTGGAAAATTAATTCTTGGCTATGTGTGTAGTTGAGTGAGGGTGACTTCCAGATCACTGTCCGGATGTTGCTATTTGCTGTCACCAGAAGCAATGCAGCCAAAGTAGATTTGGGGTCCAAAGGTAAACATGAAAAGTGGAGTTTAACTTATCTTTGAGATTTTCAAGGGCAGCTATAAAATAGAATGATATATATATATATATATGTCTAAAACACAGGCCTAACCTATGAATAAATGAAATGGAAATATAAGTGACAAGATGGTGACTCAAGCCTTGAAAGGAACATAAAATCCTATATTTTATTTTGAAGAACAGTGCCAAGGATCAAGTTTGGTGAATTCAAACATTTTCAGATATACAGAAGAAAAGATCTCTAGGGCAGAGGTAGCAGGAAATCCGGTAAAGACTAGCAGAAGAAATTATTTAGAGAAAGGAATGAAAGTTTTTGGTGTTTTGGGAAACCAAAGCAAGCCACGTCACTGATCTCTGCTGGTCACTGATCTTTAAGGGAGAAGAGAAGTTTACTCTGACTGTGATTTGCAAAAGTATATCCAAAGGACTTTCATGACCAACCCAACTTTCTTTTGTGAGAGCAGCTCCCCAACCATAATTGTTATTGGCACAATTTAAATATTGAGGATAAGTCAAAATTATTTTTTCCTGTGTGTTATCTCCAAGTGTCATTGCTTTGTCCAGCTAGAATTAAAATGCTGCAAAAAAAGAATGAAAGAGAAATAAAAAGAAACAAGAAAATAATATTTTAAAAACAATAATAAAAGTCAAAGTCTTGCTACCAGAAAATTATGTTTTGATAAAATAAAGGTATTGGCGTTGAGATGCAAATTGAAAATTTTTATTTAAAATTCAAATGTTATCTAACTGCCATCAGAAATACTGGTCAGAACTAGATATCATGATTGAAGTGAGGAACAAAGTCTTCAATGCCTTATTTTGAACTTGACTATAGTTATTTTTTATGGCAAGTAAAACCTTGATGACAAGAAATTGCCTGGGCAAAGTGAAATTAGCCAGGAATTAAAAAAAAAAAAAAAAACGTTTCTTCTAAGGAAATGCCCTTGCAGCCTATAGCTGTCTTACCTGAGATGTAGTACGACTCAAATGTTCAGGAGCTTCTGCTGACTCCACTTGAGCTTTCACGGTCAGCTGCCACCTTTCTCAGCATTACATAAGTCAGCAGTGACGTCATTCTATTATTAATTTAGGGCTATTTCTGCATGTGTATCATCAAACCAACCTTAGATTTAGTTATTGTTATGTTTATCCTTAGTTTTCTCAAGTAAACCTTACAAAGTACAACAGAAAAATAATCCTTTCCCCAGTGATTGTTTGTATGTATGTATATATATATATATATCTTCTAGAAACTTCAGGTCTGTTTCATGATATAAGAAAACAGGATGTTTGAGAATTCTAACCCTAGGTTGACATGTTTGAGATACGGTTTTTATTCTTCTTTGGCCTTTGGCTATAGCATCATCTTAAGCCAATGACACCAAGCTTTTATATTCTTGTCAGAAGAAACATCAGATGTCACATGTATTTTAGGGGAATTATCAAGGGCTTTGTTTCAGTAATCCAGAAGCAACAAACATTATTCATTTGACGTGTTTACTTTTTGACTCCTATTTTTATAGTATTGTACTAAATAAAGTGAAAATACAAAAAATAATAGTAGATCTCCTTTATGTGTCCATATTATATTCTTTAAAATGACTTTACAACAATGTAACAAATAACAAATGTATTATTAAGAAAAGAAAAAGAAGAAATTGCTTCCAGGAGAAAAGATTGTAACTACAAAAAGAAATAACTGCATAGAAATCTAAACTTCTTTGCATTTTTAAAAGTCTTTTCCCGACATCCTTATTTCCTTGAGCATTATTTTAAAAGTGTTCCATTAATATTCACATTATTCCCAAATAATCACTCTTTGGCATCTGGGAGGACTTGTCCACGCGACCCTCTTCACCTGAAGTATTCTTCTCCGTGTGACATAGTGTTCTGATTCTTAAAGGCCAGTCGTTTTATTACCTCCCCTGTGATGGTTTTACTAACGCTTGTCCCAACCTTTCTGGTTGATGGGTCCTCAGAACACTTTATCCAGGACTGAAAATGTGCAGGTATTTCACGATACATCATGGTTATATACATGATGGAAGGTAGAGCTACCATTTTAATGTATGTTTGCTTCTCTTCTACAGTGAGAGCTCTTCTAAGGAAGGACCTTAACATGCTCATCATTGCCTCCCTAACAATTAGCTGAATTTCTGCAACAGGATAAACACACGCTTACACTCGTGGAATAAGATATTATTTATGTCAGGCCTTAAGGTTAATATATTGGCCAGACCAAGAAGGAGTTGATTTCACTTGCCCTAGCCTTGTCTGAGGAGACATCCATGAAATTTCAAGACTTCAGAAGGGTTTCATACACAGTCACCATGTAGTCTTTCTGCCATGGCTGTGGCTTTCTAGATCAGGGCTGGAGTCTAACATAAAAGACTTTATTTACAAAAGTCTTGCAGGTACTAGAACACAAATGTGTCCTTTACTGACTGAGTGTACCACTCATATCCCCTTGAGCAGTTTTAGTCAAGACACAAAAGGACCCTATCTTGAGTAGAGGAAAGAGTGCTGGCTTATCCTACAGTGAAGTAGTAATACTGAAGCCACAGACTCCTGCTGCTGAGCATGTAGTCACTGGCCTGATTCAAGATTTGCATGGATCCAGATTCGTGTCCAAAGATCTAAAGTCTTGTCTAAACTACTATGAGCTATTGTTTTCTTACCCCATCTAAAGCCCTATATGAGCAGAAGTGAAGTATAAATCCTAATAAAACTAACAGTATTGTAGATGGATGCTTTTATTTCATTCTATTTAAAATTTGTATGATAAGCAATAAACCCCCATTTATCCCAGAGGTAGGGATCGAAGGAAGTAATTAAGAAGTAATTGAGATTAAATGAGGCCATAAGGGCGGCTCCCCAATGTGATGGAATTATTACCTTAGTAAGAAGAGAAAACAGCACACTTATGTGTATCTCTCTCTCTATCCCTCCCTCTCTCTCTTTTTTCCCATTATTTCCCATTTCCTTCAAGGCTTGCAAGGGTACAAAAAGAATCCTTCCAAAAGCCAGAGCAGAATCATCCTATCAAATCTTAACATGAAACTGTGATAAAAACTAAATTTCTGCTGATTAATGTTTCCAGGTGGTGGCATTTTGTTAAGGCAGCCTAAACTGTTTAAAACAGTTATAAAAAATACCATACTAATTGCAGAATATTTTAAGCTTATAGAAACACATAAAAAAGTATTAACAATCTAAATAGCCACAGAGAGGGAGTATAAATGGGGGTGGGAGCTATGCTGTAATTTTCTCTCCTACACTCTAAGAGATCATGTAACAATCAGCTGTCAATATGCACAGTGGTTAAAATAATAAATAGTTTAAAACTGATATTTTTCTTAAAATATGCAAAAATTGTAAAAAAAAAAACTGTATGGGTGTGAAGGGACTGGAAAAAGTGTCATCGTCATTGAACGAAATGTATTAATGTTTCAAAATCATCTATTTAAAAGAATTTGAATTTAAGTCATAAGAAGTATTTTATTTTTGCATATTGTCTATACAAATAAGTCCCGAATATTTTGCTTTATCCCTAAAAAAGCAGCAGAAATAAAATCCTCAACTGTTCTTTTCAGACTTTGGATGAGTGGCCACAAACGAGAGCTGGTAGGAGTTAGTCAGGTGATACAGACTGAGACCTAGCCTCTTTGGGGTAAGAATAGGATCATTATAAACGAAACAAATATCTAGAAATCTACAGCCTCAGCTTGTAGAGCCAGTTTCTAATTGTGTTCAAGAGATGTATGAGTCTTTGGCAGCTTCCACAGGGAAGAAAAGATTTCTCTGTTAGACTAAGCAAGCAGCACAAAGCAGTATTGTGTGAGAGATGCAGAACTTGCCACCAGAGGTGAATTTCCTTCTGAAGGCCCATTAATAAAGGTCTGTGGCAGGGCTCAGGGATTGCCAAGGGAGGGAGGAAGAGAGGCGCAAGACCTTTGTGCACTGGGATAGGAATAAGACAATGACCCATTGATAGGAGGGAAATCCAAAGGAATTGAGTCCAAAATTAAAGCGCTGTAAATGGTAGAATGTATCATGGAGGGTGAAAATATGGAGTTGGCCTTCTGTGTCCACGTTTTCTTCATCTGCAGAGTCAATCAACTGCAGATGGAAAATATCCTAAAACATATTCCTTGTGTACTGAGCATATGGAGTTTTAGTCCTTAAACAATGCAGTACAACAAATATTTATGTAGAATTTACTTTGTGTTATGAAGAATCTAGAGATAGTTTGGAGTATATGGGATGATGTACTTATATTAAATGCAAACACTGTGCCATCTTACATGCACGACTTGAACATGTACCTGTAGTGGACCCTGGAAGCAATCCCCCATCAATATACTGACAGATGAACATATACGCAGTCTATATTTTTTAGCAAGTGTTAGGATAAAAATTTAAATAATAATATTGTATACTGTGATAAAATATATTCATGTTAATTTTCATTTTTAATAGAGTAGAATACCAATAGATGTCTAACAGGAACACAGGGGAAATTTAAGCATAAAATTACATAAGAGGTATTTTCTGGCATGTTACTTTTAGATAACAGAAAGTGGTAAAAATGATAATAAATTCAATAAATTTTCCTCTTTTGATAACAATAATACCTTAGAACAGAAAGCTCAGTTTGGGAACATAGAGAAATAGCACATTGAAATAATAAATTACCTGAAAATGCTCATTCTTTGACAAATTCTATCCTTCTGCTTTTCCTAGCCCAGATTCTCACTGCTTCTCTGGGCTTTATAAACACTGTCCCAAGAGGTCATAATGTCTACAGTTCCCATGGCCACGCGACCGTAACAGTCACATCTTTCTATGTTCCTAGTTCATTCCCACAAGAGCTTTATATTCTATTTTGAATCATGTCCCTTCTTCAGTTTGCACACAAAGCCATGTAGACAGCTTCTCTGTCGGTCTATACAGTTATTTCTTTCATGTCTTATGTTCTCAAAGAAATCCAGACTTTTCTGGGCTTTGCTGTTCTTATGTCCTGGTATACATCCACACTTCTGGCTCTTTTATAAACCTTCTGTGTGTCCTGAAACTAAATTCTCCCTCCTCCTGTTGTTTCCGTGGCTTTTTGCAAGGAGTTTTCTTTCAGCACTCCCTGGAGCTGTCCCTGAAATTAGAAACATTCATATTCATATTTGTATCCTCGAGCAGACTGAGCACTAGGAGCATAGATTCTGTAATTTATTTTCTAAACATCATGTCCCCACAGTTCTTATAAAGTGTACCTCACAAATAGATGCTTACTCAATATTTCTTGAACTGTAATGCCTACCGAGTCATTAGCTTGTATTATTATTTAACGTTTTCCTTCATATTACCTTTTCCTACCCAATTAGTTTGCGATGTCTTCAGATACTTCTCTTCTACACCGTAGAAGCTTAAAATATTGAGACTAAAATTTGGCGACATATTAAGCAATATGTATACAAGGATAAATTTTTTTTATCTTTTTAGGTGATGACTTTGTAAAACTAATGTGGACCGAAACTTTGTGTGTGGAGTTTGTACAGTGATTAAGCTGTGTTTATCACTGCAAAATTAGATAATATAGAGAATTATTTGTTTTATTTACCTGAACAATCAGAATTTCAATATACAATGAATAATTTAAGGTAAAAAATACACAGTTTACTTGGTAGTGATTTTAGGGTATTGCTAAAGTTCTTGTATAGGAGGATTTATTTTGAAAATAACATTTATAATTTACTAAGAGAATACTAGTTCCTTAATGATACCAGGCAAAATATAGGATTTTGCAATTCTCATGGTTAATACTCTCTAAAGTTTACACATACTAATGATGGCATATTTTGGGAGATTCAATGTTAGTCACTTTTTTAATTGTTTAATAGAAGCTATTTAATTTTGGTAGCAGCTTAAGGAGCTTCTTAATAGTTTTCACATTATTTTCCAGATGAGAAAACCCAAATATTTCATGCAACTTGCTCAGAGTTACGGAAGTATTAGAAAGCAGAGCTGGAATTCCAGTTCAGTCTGATTCCAGGTGCTGCATACTGATCCAGTAGCCTATGCTATAGCAGCTAAGTATATTTTCTTTCTGTCTTTGTAAACAAAGCCAGCTGAGCACAAAGTCATTGACACCTTGCATCAGTAACTTGGAATAGTAGTACCAGGGAGCAAAGACCTCTGGGATGTCTCATGGAGCTTGCTCTTGCCTGAATACTCGGAAGCCACTAGTGTTTGGAAATTATCGGTAGGTAACCAAACAGTTCCTTCAGAGATTCTGAATTTAATAGAAAAGTGATTCGATCCTCAGGTGAAGTCCTACTTAGAATAGATTCAGCTTAACAATATACCGACATGTCAACCAGGATCTTAATCACATTTTGTCTCTGGTCACAACTATACCTCCTTTGTGGAAACTGGTCTCTGAGTGTCCAGGGAAGAGAAAATCCAAAGGAGAACTCAAGAAGGTTTTCATTGCTGTTCCATTCCCAGTGGTTTCGTGTCTCAGTCCTTGGTCTATAATCATTTCTGCTCTCGTTAGCTCCCCACCATGTACCAATCAGATTCAAAATAGTGCCCAGGGAAACATAGACTGAAATGATACACAGCTTCTGTTTCAGATCTAGTTCCTTAATGTTGAATCACAGCAACTCATGTCATTTGTTGTTAACTTTTAGAGTTCTTTTTTGTACATCTGATTTTATTTTGCAAATGGTGTTATAAGATATATATATATATATATGATGTCAAAGAACTGTATGATATGTCTATAACATAGATGAAGTGAATAAGGGTGTATTTATATATGGTTGGTAAAAAGGCCGGAGAAGAAATATTAGAGAGGCAAGTGATCTTGACTGATTATTCACATCCTGTACACTTTTATTAGATTATCAGATTTGATATTTAACTAGCTCACTATTAACTTCTTAAAAAACTTCAAATTCTTTAACTCTAAAATAAAATGATGTGCTTATCTTAAAAGATTATATTATACATAATTTAGAATTTTATTCTTTCCTACAAAGTGATTTTCCTGACTCTACAAAAGTTTTGATGGAAGAAAATCCTATATTTCTGACCTTGAAATCAAAATCTTGCCCTCCTAGGGAGGTGAGCAGATGTCAGTGGAAGCAGTAGCCATTTCCCAGCTATCCTCCCATGCTTTCCCTGACAAATTTCCTGTGTTGAGTGGAAATCTGCATGACACATTGTTGGTGCCAAAGACCATCAAGCTCCATCTATGTATTGTATGATGCTTTTGAAAAACAAGTACATCTAATTAAAGCAGAATTCACAGAAGAAGGAAAGTAAAGGGCTTTGGTTTTTTCTTGTTTGTTTGTTTGTTTGTTTGTTTTATTCAAATTTGCTAACTTGACTAGAATATAAGAATCAGAAGGTCTATATCTAAACAGGTTAGTTGAAACCCAGGAAGATGCATTTCAAAGCCCTGTTTCTCATTTATTAGATACTCCATGCCCAATTATTACCTTCTTGTGACTTAATGGATTTGCTCTTTGTTTTTTCTTTTTTGAGGCCATGAAAATGCAATTTCAAATAACAGGATCATAATTCTAATTTATTTCCATTTCAGACTTTTTATACCTGTAATTATGTTTGTGTTAAATTAGATTAAAATGTCAATCCACCAATTTGCTTCTTCCTTTGTAACCTTTTGCATACAATGTTTATCATTCTGACAAATAAAAGGCCTCTTTAACCTTGATATCTAAGAATAAATGCAAATTATATTTTTCAAAATTACAAAACAATCATCAATCATGTCATTTAAAAATTAGCTGAGATACCCTGTGCCATTTGAATTATTTAGCTGGTTGCTATAGTATTAAAATATTACTTAATATTAAAAGAGCAAAATTAATGTTGAGTTGGTACCACGGTTGTTGATTTTAATAATCCTAATACGAATGGAGGGCCTCAATAAAAAGCAGATTTCATTTTAGGAAAAACATTTTGAGTCTTTTGCTGAATTTAAAGTTTACAAATAACTTATAACATAGAGTATTCTAGATTAACTTCATTAAATAAAAGCCAGTATTTTCCAAGATAACCTTACCCTCGTTATTCTCCCTTCCCAGACTACCCAATTCTTATTTACACATAAAACTACATTTCACAAATTGCTACATCAACTTTGACCTTCAAGGTATGCGAACTTGCTTTCTTGGCTCTCAGCTAAGTAGAGTAGGTCTGCAGAGTCTACAGTTTATGTAAACAAATCTCAGGGGACGAGGACCTCATTCCTCCTCCCGTCTGAATAGTCGAAAGTGTTCGAGATGTTTCTGTGGTTCTTTTCCATGACATATTTCCTTTTCTCTAATTGTTCCACTGGAGAACTGTGGGAAAGAAGAGACTTTCTTGGGCTACCCTTATTGGAATTAGCACCGATGTCTCCAAGATTATCACTTTTCCTGAAATTCTTACTGACATACATTATGATTCTTATTTGATAACTCCTTAAACTAAATTACAGGGAGATTAAATGGGTTCACCAAGATCTTGACGAAGGCAGAGGCAGAAGTAGAGACAAACTTACAAGGAACATATTCTGGCTGATTGGCTCATCCCAAGCTCTTGAGACTTCATGACTCTATAGAAAGTGAATTTGTTTGTGCTCCTCCTGTACAGCACCCCGACATGTAGTTTTCTTTTAATTTTTCATTTACTTATTTATTGAGCCAGGGTCTCAGTCTGAGTCCAGGCTGGTCCTAAACTCACTATGGAGCCTAGGCTGGCCTTGGACTCACAGCAATCCTCCTGTCTCAGCCACCCAAGGGCTGTAATTACATGTGTGCACCACCCCACCCAGCTTATGTAGATCTGGGGATTCGAACTCAGGTACTTAGCACTTGACTTAGAGCTTGCTAGGCAAACTCTTTAACTGCTGAACCATTCTGCCTTTTTTTCTTTTTCTTTTTTCCTCTTATTTTAATGTCGATCTTCACCTTGGTGTAGGTAATGCTGACAGCCGTCTCCATGGCAGATTGAACAGAATCTCCCCATTTGCCAGCCCAGCTCCCTTCCTTTTTAATGAGATGTCTTTGCATTAAGTTTTCACTTCAGCATATCTGTCCTCAAATGCAAATAAGTTTCCCTGGAAGGATAATACATTATTCCCCTTTAAATTTAGCACATGTTATTTAGCCATATTGTCAAAGGAAAAAAAGCAGGAACTGAATCATATCTTCTCATCTTGGACTTATGGATCTAAAATCAGAGTGGGGAAGACAGGTGTGTGTATGTAATTAGTCTTGGAAACTCAAACTTGGAGCTGTATTTTAGGTTTTTCTACATTTTACTGGGGAAGTGATCTACTGTTTTTATTGGCTTCATGAAGAAGTGTGTGACCCTCCAGAATTTCAACAATACAATGCACAGGTTAGCTGATGGATCAGATACAAGGGCACATCCCACCATCATGAACGTGGGGCCCTGACACCCGTTTCTCTTCTCTAACACAAACCCGCACTGTCTGCCTGGAATCCACTGAAATCTCATCGTATCCTTTGTTCCTGTCTCCTTCTGCTATGCCAAGAACTCCAGCCTCTGGGGTCACCCTCATCTCCCACCCTGTAGTCCCACAAGAACTACACCTCCTTCTCCCACCGCCCTTTAAGTCTTTCTCTCGTCCACTTGCTCTCAGGCTTATTATCAGCAAAATGCTCTGCCTCATCTGTGAGATGTTTATGTGCCCTTCACTGTTCCTACACTGACACCAGGTAAGACGATAAGCTGGTGATTAGTTCCTGAAGATGGCGCCCTCGAGGTGAGATTAGCATCCTTACAAAGACTTTGGAGAGCTGTCTTGCCTTTCCTCCCCATATGAAGATAAAATTAGAAGGCAGTATTTACAGCTTGCAAGAGGACTTTTACAGAACTCAGCCAGGTGGGCATCATGGTCTTGAACTTCCAGCTATCAGAACTCTGAGAACTGATTTCTGTTGTTTATAAACTACTTCCTTTATTTTTATTTTTTGATGTTTTCTTTATCTTCTGGCTAAAGGTCAGACTGAAGAGTCTGCTTCCCTGTTGTTTCTTCCCTGGTGACCTTTTTTTTTCCTTCTTCTTCCTTAGACTTCATACCTCTGGGCTTCCTGGAGGGAGTTTATGCTTTTTCTCTTCATTGCTGCATTCAGGTTCTTTCTCTTCCCTTCTTCATAAATAATCTCATGTCACATTCTGTATTCTATAGTGAAGTTATTTTACTCTAACTTCCAGCATTGCTGTGACCTGCCCATTTCTGGGCTATTTCTTTCTCTTTTTTTCCCAGTTATTTAAGTTCCAATAGAATTATCTTAGTTCTTGGAAAATTTAACAACTACATGATTAGATCAAAACCCTGATTTTTCTCAGTTTATTCAGATTTTTAAATAATCTAGCCCTTTCTCTCAGGCTATTACTTCTATGATCAGACACTTTAGCCTTTCTAAATTGGGGATCTACATACGACCCATAGAATATTGTAAATGTCTTCAGTGAATATTTTATGAAAAGTCTCTAGGATGCTATATGACTAATATTACACTTTGATTCATAGGACTGATTTTATTATGCATTTTAGATGCCTTACAGCATTAGAGCTAATTCCTTCAGGCCACCTTGGTTGAGTTAATCTATAGCCATGACTGCAAATATCTAATTACTGGTATCTTTGATAGCACTCATCTCATCTCTGATAACATTCTATCTTTTCAGCACATTCTACTAATAGTTCCTCTCCTTATGCCAAGTCCTTAACTTAGTCCGATCTGCGAAATGTTCATTTTACTGTATGAAAGTAGCGGATTGACGAGTTCTAGGAATTGGGAAGTAAGTAGATGTAGGAGCTGTGATGCTACTTATAATGTAACAATATTAACAATCATAAATGACAAAAATGTAACACAACACGTTCAACAATCATTTCAAGCATACAGATGGGGTCATTTATTTTCACTCAAGGACACAGAAATCTTTTGTTACCCTTTTAGTAATTCTGAATGCCTAAACTCAACAATTCATCGAAGATTTGAAAATAGTACCTTTCAAATTCTTTTATTTAACTTTATTAGTTGAAATTGTCTATGAAAAACCTATCTCCTCTTGCTTATAATATACAAAGCTCTGTGTTCAACCTTGTCTCCACCCAAAAGTATTCACAACAAAACCAAAAAATCAAAATCCTCAGTCACTTCTCATGTATTTGCTTACTTATTTGTAAAATTTTTATGGGAAAGGAATGATTTATGGTTGAGATTATCCTTTTATTTATGGGAAAATAAAGGAACATAGTTTTCTAGCTATTTTCTAAAAGCAGTGTTTTTTCCCCTTGCCATTATTTGCTTTCTCCTGCGGGGTCTGGAGTCCTGCTCAGCTCTGCTTGCTATTGGTGGTTTATTCCCACCATCCAGCCTTTTGGGGTTCATGGAGATACCGTGTCCATAACATTTATTAAATTTTGCCGATACTTTTCCCCTTTGGTTTTGTGATTATGCTGCTTTATTTTCATGAGGAAATTCAGAGCTTTTAAAAAAATACGGTGACTGCCATTTTCCAAATATTAGGTTTTCTTTTTTACATACATGGAGAAATTTAAATCTAGTCAAACATTACACAGTTCAGTCAACAGCAGGCTGCAACCACGTACACTAGAGTCGTCCCAGAAGATGCTGTTGCGCAGTGCTATTGTAACAGTCTTAACTTGTGTAAACACACTGTATATTTGTATAATATGACTTCACATAATGACACAACACAAAGCAGGTCCCATGTTGTCTGGTCACTTGATTTAGCACGCATTTGTTCATTAAAATTATGTTCAATACACCTAAGGTAGCTTTATTTATTAAAACATGTATTTGAAACTTTATTATAATAATATTTATTTCACATATTTTGAAATGTTTACATATTCTTATTGGGTAATAAGTTCACTTTTGAAATAACTTTGGAACTACAGAGAAGTCACAAAAACAGTACTAAAAGTTCCCCTATCGTCATACTCAGTTGGGACTTCTCCAAATGTCGCCTCACATTTCCTTGGGGCAGCTGTCAAAACTAGGAAATCAGCAATGCACATTACTCGTCACCAGGCTCCAGACTTTCTCTCCAGTTTATCGGGTTTTCTGCTAATGATCTTTCTCTATTCCATAATCCAATCTGAGTTTCCACCTTGCATTCAGTGGTCGGATTTCTCAGTCTTTCCAAGTCTATGGCAATTTCTCTGTACAGTTTTGGGGAATACTCATAAAGTATTTTGTGTAATTTTTCTCAGTTTGCTGTTGTTTGCTGCTTTCCCCTTCATTAAATGGCGGTAATGGGTTGCGGAGGAATGCCTGCTAATCACAACTCTTTAAGGATACATGAGATCCACATGACACCGCCGGTTAAGGACTCATGCAATTTTGGTTAAGTATCGGCTGAAAGTATTTTCCTTTTCCTCTCCTTTAAACAGCTGCAAATGCCATCCACTTAGTAGACTTCTTGATTCCCCTTGAAGATTCTAGAAGGTCTATGAGGATTCTACCTTGCTTTCTTCAGCCTCCAGGCATATATCTCATAACTACTGAGAGTTTGAACTCCTTATCTGGAAGAGAACAGGACTGGGACATGGTGCTGAGATGTAAGAAATGTAGAAGATATGCTCCGTGGAGGCTCCACTTCTTGATAACCTTCAATTCTTGTAATAAATTCATATGAGGAGTTTCATAGGTATTGTCTTCAGATCATCTTAGTGAGGCCGCCAGAGAAAGACAGTATAAATGGCATGATCCCTTCCCAATCTTCCAACTGAGAGATCTTGAAGAGTTAACTCCGGAAAGCAAATTCCTCATGGCCTCCCCACCAGACCAGCTCGTGTGTCTAGATAATTTGCAATTGAAGCCATGGGCTTACTCTAACCTTAAATTGAGCTTTTCACTGTCCAAGAACACAGCACCAGAACCTGGATAGGCAAGAGTGTTCTGTAAAGATTCTTAGAACTTGTTTTGCCAACGTAACAGTAATAGCTTGTTTGAAGAGAAGTTTACTTCATAATTGATGTAGTCATCATTTATATAGGAACCTTGAAGCACCTTAAACTATTTTATTTTTACATACATTTCTCATTTAAACCCAGAAATACTGCTTAATTAACAAGTGCTTGCTAGGTATTCAAGAAAAAAAAAAAGATTGTGCTATTGTTTCTTCTGAGTTAGACCAGTTTCCATGTTGGCATTCAAATTAACGTAAGCTTTCTGGGCACTGTAAATTTTAGTTTTCATATTTGTGTGTTTTAGTGCCTGTACTCTTTTTTTTATTAAACATCTCATACAAATTATTGTCACACAATGTTATAAACATGGGCTCAGTCACTGCAATCAGAGTAGGTATCTTATGTGGTTACAGTGCCAGGATACCATCCTTCACATGAAAAGTCCCAACTATGTGTAATCAGGAGGGAATGTACAGAGGTGGAAGACTGACATATGGGGTTCCCTGTGGACTCCCAGCCGTGGCAATGAATGTGAAGTGAAAAGACTTTCAACTGACTAATCTATTAATTCCAACCACTTAATGATCAATGAAGATTTCTTGGAGGGTGATCTATGATGGTGGTCAATAGTCATCACAAAGGTAGTTGAAATGGACACCAGCAACTTATTGATGTAGTGTAAATCAGAGACTAGCATGCTGAAGGCAGCCCAGTAATGTATTTTTTGAGATAACAATTCTATTTTTCTAGAAGACTGTTCTGGTTAGGATCTGGAGTGTCCCCCAAAAGTCTCATCTATCTTAATGTTATGAATTGTCTATGGAACATGAGATGTTGGTGGATTGGGGTCTAGTATGGAGAGGTGGATTACAGTTAAGACTAAAGGCATGTGAGTTAGGATTAATGGTGTTTAGTGGGCCACACCTGGATGCAGGAGGGACTAATTACTGGGCGGAGACCTGAAAGGATACATAAGCAGCAGCTGCCTTCCTGGAGGGCGGGGACTAGTCTCAACTAGCCTCAGCTTGTCTTCCTGTTTGTCCGGGGAAGCTGCCTCCACCTCTCTCTCTGCCATGTACTTCGATTGTTGCCGGCCGCCCCTGAATGGACTGTGACCTTCAAGACTGTGAGTTAAAATAAACCTTTCCTTTCCTAAGCTTGTGGGTGTCGGGTATTGAGTCACAGCAACGAAAAGTAACTAACACAAAGACCCTTCCTCATTTAGTCTCCTTCTACCTGCTGTGTAGCTGCTCAAACTGAATCTTTTCTCTAATTCTTATCCTTTTTGTTTACCACTTCTATTGAAATATTCTATGCCATCACTTTAAGGCCATAATCTGCATTCCAAAGTAGTTTTTCTGATCTTTTGGAACAATTTTGTAAACTCTTGAATATTACTTTATTTATTTATTTATTTATTTTGAAAACTGTTGTTTTCATTGTTATTTTGTACCTACCCTTGCCTGAATTCAGAAAGGCATTACAGGTACATATTATCTTTGAAAGGTAACGTCTCAAATTAAGGAATGGAGACTTACAGGATCTAGTGGTACATTTGGGTGGGTAATCCTTCACCATTGCCCCCAAATCAGCATGTGGTGGTCCCCTTTCTCAATACAATGCACAGAATTCTACATCTGATCAAAAGTTTAAGGGTTCATGTTGGTCTTAAAAGGAAGCTACTATGGATCTTAGCCTAACAGCTGTCTCTTATAATTTCTCTTTACCAAAGTTTATGAATTCTGAAGTACAGTGTTCCTACAGTAATCCCCCATTCTAGGCTGATCTGGTGGGTACAAAAAAGCCTGGTAACTGTGAAATACAAGGAAATTGAGCTTGCTTCTTCCTTTTTTTTTCTTACAACAAAGAGGGTTGTGTACATCTTCTGTGAAAACTTCATATCCCAATTGGTCTTAGCGTAAGGACAGGTCAGGAGAAACGAGGAGAAAACACAGCTCAGACTTTCTGCTGCAGAGTTGGATTTGGAAAAGCTTGGGGGATGGGGAAGTTTTGCCTTGTGCAACTACAAGGTGACCCCACTACCCACAGCCTGGCGTGGCCCCGGGAGGCTGAAGCTGCATGGTCATAGAAGTTGCGGGGCTCTCCCACTTATCCTCATTTGTTTCAGATTTGCTCTCCTAGTGGCAAAGAGCTCTGACAAGAAAAGACCACTTGAGTTTTTCTGGCTCTCGTCATGTAAGAGGCTCTCTAGTCAAATATGTTTCTAAACCAGTTGCCATGGAAATATGTTTTAAAGATAGCTCATCCCACGGAGCCTTGACTGGCAGTGATAGCAAATCAGGCTTTGATTTACCCTCCTAACACAGCCTGTCGAGCAATTTCAGAACAAGAGCTTGCTAACACTGAGGGTTTGGAGCTCGTGCCCGGTTTGTGTGGAGTGTGGAGGAAGCACTTTGTGTGAGGAGCGTCTGTCAATGGCTGATTATCCAGGATGCCATTATGAAGCTGGGGGGTTTTCAAGGCCTTGGCTTATCCTCCTTTCCCTCCTGTGGCAGAGCTTTCGCTGTTTTGTTGCTTATTAGCGCTTCCACCAGAGGGTGGAGGGGACAGAAAAATCCAGTAAGTGCTAGCAGCTTTCTTAAGAGGTGTGCAGAAAGGAGAAACTAAAATCATTGGCTGAAATGAGGTTTGCAGATTTCCTATGGATTTCATTTATGATTTCTACGGGAGAAATCTGCTTGTTGCTATGTTGGCTGCAAGGGATTTAGTTAGAAGCAGCAACTTTGAGGAAAACAGTCTCACAAATACACAGTTGCCATGTACATTGTAATCAGTGAACAAACGTCTAGCAACCCCAATTTTTAAAAATAAATGTGAGCAGAAATGCATACCATTCAACTTTATTTGGTTTGTTGTGATATAAATCATTAGTTTGGCCATCCTTATTGTTTAAATTTTCCTACTAATTAGAAATTATGAGCAAAAATTGAGCATAAGTGAATTTAACAAAGAAGAAACCAGAATGAGAAATGTCCAGGCTTTCATAAGCCTCTGACTCTTCCTGCCCCCATACACAAGTCCATATGTGTGTATATAGTCAGTTATATAATGATATAGATGTATATATAATATATTGTTAAATATGAGTATTTATAAGAATGACATGACTTTTATTAATATATACCTATGTATGCTTATATACTGCTATGCAGAAGTGCATACACAAACAATATAGATAGATAGACGGACAGACAGACAGATAGATAGATAGATAATTGTCAGGACTTTTGTATTACCCTGATAAGCTTTCTCATGAGCAGAAAAATCTCTTTCTGTAGCACAGGAATGTGGCATTGCAAAATAAGTCTAGATCTGCACCGAACCTTGAAAATGCCACCTTCTTTTCAGTGTTAGTCTTACTTCTCTTCAGCCTTCTGTGGAAAGGACAGCTGCTAATGTGTTTGTTGGAACGCAGGTGCCTTTCCCCAAGGAGTTGGGCACATGTAACCACTCATTTTTCCAATGGGACTGATTCTTGTTTCTTACATCTTTCTGGGAAGAATATAAATAATGACCTCTGGAGACTATTTTTTAATTTGAATTAAAAATTACTTAAGTCAGGTGTACCTCAGCTATTCCCTTTTAGACATATTTTCCCACATTTTATTGATATGTATACGTGCAAAATTCAACGGAGTTGAACATTTTGTGCACATACGTATCTGTCAAGGTGACAAGGACTTTCCCACTCTCCTTTTGTCCCTCCCCCTACCCACCGCTCTCTCCCTCCCCACCCTACCCCCCTGGTTCACTTTGTTTTTCGTTTTAAGTTCCACGAGATAGTTGTGATCTGGGTCTCTCATATCAGAGAGACCATTCGATGTTTCACCTTCTGCTTCTGACTCACTTCACTAAGCATGATGTTCTCTAGTTTCTTCCATTTGCCTGCAAAAGCCAGTTTTTACCTTGCTGTTGACTGCAAGGTATCACTGACTACCAGATAAGATGTTTGGAGTTTTGCTCCCCCAAACACCAATGTCTTTTTAGCTCTTGTTCTGGAGGGCCCCTTGGCTCTTGCAATTTCCAAAGCCATCAAGCACCAGCAGGGCTTGTTTTTTTATTGAGTTTCTGCAGTAAAATAATTCTATCAAATTTAATTATAAAGAGCAGGCTTATTTATTTATTTATTATTTTTGGACTGGGGATTGAACTGAGAGTATTTGCATTGAGCCACATCCTCAGCCTATCTTTTTTTAAAATGTGTTTCATTTTGAGACAGGATCCTGAATAAGTGGCTTTAGTTCATGAGACTGGGCCTTAATTTTTTTTTTTTTTTGCCTCTGTCTCCAGAGTGCTGAAATTCTAGGCATGTGCTTATGAGGTGAGGGGATTAGAACAAGGAAGAGAAGTAAAATAAATCAAGATGTGATATGTAAATGCATTAAATGTTCAAACTGATTGTTATTATCTATCATAATTGTAAGCTATTGATAATAAAAGATAAAAAAGTATAGACTCTTGGAGTTTTATTAAGTATCATTTTCTTTAATACAGCCCAAATACTTGATGATTTATCAGGTTTGTTACCAAGTTGCACTCAAGTAAAGTATTTCCATTCCTCAAATATATTTTGAAAATAAAATCATTTATTTAAAAATACTAAAGAAACACCTAATTAAAATATTGAAATGATGGAATGACATTGTTTATAAAATTCCTTTTCACTTAGACAAAATTTAGCACAAATCATGGCTACTTCAAAAATAATATATTCACTCAGCTAGATTTTGAAGAACCTGTCTGTTCATCTGTACAGGATTATATAGATGTGCTTATATAAAACATTTGAATCAGCAGTACACTCTTGTTTTTGGCATTTCCAACCCAGATTACTCGTGTGCCCATAATAAGCATCCCTTGAAGGAAGAGATACCAAAACTCATACAGAAACACAAGTCCCCACCTTCCCTTCGACTCCTTCTACTACAAAATGTTTTTTATTTTATTTATTTTTTACTTTCTTTACATATCACATTCCTTTTCCCTTCTCACCCCAACTCCTTTCATTCTCTTTCTCTCTATACAAAGTGTATATTCTTACTTTCTTCTATTATTTTTTTTTACTTTGTTTATGATTTGTTTTTTCATCTTAAGGAACCATACTATATTTAACTTTCTGTGTCAGATTCATTTCACTAAGCTTAATGGTCCCAAGGTGTAACCATTTTCCTACAAATGACTCCAGTTTGTCTTTGTTGTGGTTTGGATCTGGTGTGTCCCGTGAAAGCATCATGTACCTATGGACACTGCATATTTTTAGGAGACGGGGTGGGAAGGGGCGGATGCTTGTGGCTTGACCAGACAGGGTAGCTCCACTATGCCTTCTGGACTTGGCTCTGTTCTGCCATGCCATGAGGAACTCTTGCTCTGACTCTGGCTCTGGCCTTGCCAAGTCATTTCACCATTTCCCAGCTGCCTGCCTGTGAATGGATTGCAACCTTCTAAAACTGTAAGCTGAAATAAATCTCTCCTCCCTAAAGTTGTGCATGTTGAATATTCTGTCCCAGCAATGGGAAAGCAGCTAAGACTATCTTTATGGCAGTGTGGTACTTCATCGTGTAAACATAGCACATCTTCATCTATTCTGTTTTGGACATACTGGCTTCTTCCAAGATTTGGCTGTTACAAATTGTGCCGCTCTAAATATCGATATACAAGTATTGTGACTTTTAAGAAGTATTTTAGGAAGAGGTATAGCTGGGCCAAGTGGGATGCCAATTTTCAGTTTTTTGGGGAATCTCCATCCTGCTTCCATAGGGTCATATCAGCTTGCAGTCCCACCAACAGTGTAGTAGGCTTCCTTTTAACCCACAACCTTGCCAGCATTTGTGTGTGTCTGTATGTGTGTGTTCTTAACACAACCCTTCTTGAGGGAGACAGATGAAAGGAACCTCAGTGTTGTTTTCATTTGCATTTCTCTAATGGCTAAAAATGCTGAACACTTTTTCATGCATTTATTGGCCATTCTAGTTCTTTTCCTAGGAATTGTTTATTCACTTCAGTTGCCCATTTATTGATTGGTTCTTTCATTTGGGAGAGTTTAATTTTTTCAGTTCTGTGGATATTCTTGATAATAATTCTCTGTCTAAGAAGTAGCTGGCATTGTTTTTTTAATTCCACGGATGTGCTCTTAATTCTGTTCATTGTTTCCTTTGCTGTGCAGACACTTTTAATTTTGCATAATCCCATTTGTTGATACTTGGCATTATCTTGTGTGCTTTGGGTGTTTTATACAGAAAGTCTTTGCTTATACCTATGTCTTCAAGAGTTTTGCCTATTTTTCCCTCCAATAAGTTCAGTTTTTCATTTAAATATCTAGGTCTTTCATTAAGTTTCACTTGATTTTAATATACAGGGAAAGATACAGATTGAGCTTGATTCTTCTGCATGAGGTTAACCAGTTGTGCCAGCACCATTTGTTAAAGAGGCAGTGTTTATTCTGGTGTATCTTTTTGGCCCCTCTCTTGAACATCTAATGGCTGAAGGTACTTGGGGATGTCTCTGCTTCCTCAATTCAGTTTCTTTTATCTACCAGTCTGTGTGTGTGTGTGTGTGTGTGTGTGTGTGCGCGCGCCAGTACCATGAGGTTTTTAACAATGTTGCTTTGTAATATAATTTAATATCTGGTATTGTAATGCCTTCAGCCGCTATATTTGCATAATACTATTTTGGCTATTCTGGGTCTCTTCTGGTTCCATATAAATTTTCAGATCATTTTTTTTTCTAGTTCTGTGAAAAATGCTGTTGCTATCTTTTTGGGATTGCATTGAGTCTGTGTATCACTTTTTGTAGTATGGCCATTTTGACGATGTTGATTTTGGCTAACCAGAAACAAGTGATGCCTTTACATTTTCTGAATTTTTTAAGTTTCTTTTTTCAGAGTATTATGGTTTTCAATATAAAGGTCCTTCACTTGATCTGTTAGTTAGGTTCCTAGGTCTTTCTTCCTTCCTTTCTTTCTTCCTTTCTTCCTTCCTTCCTTCCTTCCTTTCTTTCTTTACTTATTTATTTTTGTGTCTATTATATATGGGATTGTTTTTCTCATCTCTTTCTCTGTGTTTTCATTAATGCTGTAGAGAAATGCTGTTGATTTTATATCCTATAACTTGGCTGAATTTTTTTATTAGTTCTACTAGTCTTTCAGTAGAATTTTTGGGACCTGTATGTAAGGGATCATCTCATCTATAATTAAGGAGAGTTTGACTTATTCCTTTCCTACATGTACTTTGGTTATTTCATTCTCTTGCTTGATTGATCTGGCTTAAATTTCAAGCACTATGTTTAATAGAAGGGGTGAGAGGGACGCATTGTCTTGTTCCTGATTTTAGGAGCAATGCTTTCAGTTTTTCCCCATATAGGATGATGTTGGCTATAGGATTATCACAAATTGCTTTTATCAGCTTAAAATAAGATCCTTCCATACCTTCTCTCATTGGAGTTTTGATCAGGAAAGGATGATGTATTTTGTCAAAAGCTTGTGACAAAAGCTATTGAGATGATTATATGAATTTGGTCCTTGCCTTTTTTTTTTTTTACTGTGGTGTATTAGATGAATTGATTTGCATATGTCAAAACAGCCTTGCATCCCTAGAATAGAGCCAACTTGGTTGTGGTAAATGATCTTTTTAATAATTATTGTATTATATTTTAAGTATTTAATTGAAGATTTCTGTGTCTATATTTTTTAAGGAGTTTGGCCTGCAGTTTAATCTTTTTTGTTGGGTCTTTATGTGGTTTGAATTTCAAGATGATACTTACCTCCAGAAAGGAGTTGGCCTTTGTCTACCTTATAGAAAAGTTTAAGGAGAGCTGGTGCTAACTTTTCTCTAAATTTCTGATAGAATTCTGCAGTGAGTCTATCAGGTCCTGGGCTTTTCTTTGTTGGTACCTCCTTAATTACTTTCTCAAATTCATTCCTGATTATCTCTCTATTTGGGATTTCAATAAATTCTTGGTTCAATTTTGCCAGATAATATGTGTCTAAGAATTTATCTATTTCTTCTGAGTTCTTGAATTTATTAAAATATAGGTTTTACAAATAGTTTCTTATAATCCTCAGGATCCAATAGTGTCTGTTGTACTTTCACCTTTTCCATTTCTAGTTAATTTGAATTTTTCTTTCCTTCTCTTACTGAGTTTGAATAGAGGCTTATCAATCTTATTTATCCTTTTGAAGAACCAGTATTTTATTCATTGATCTTTTGTATTTTTAGGTTTAATTTCATTGATCTCTGCTTTGATTCTTATTATTTCCTTCCTTCTATTGCGTTTGTATTTGGCTAGCTCTTGTTTCTCTAGGACGTTGAGTTGTCTATTTGGTTGTTTATTTAAGATCGCTCTTTTTCTTAATAGGTGCACTCATAGCTATGGATTTCCCTCTTAGTACACCTTTCATTGTTTCCTGTAGATTTTGGTATAATGTGCTTCTATAGTCTTAGGAAGTTCTTGATATCCTTCTTGGCTTCTTTTGTGACCCATTGCTTGTTCAACAATTGTAGTTTATTCTTCGTGTAAATGTAAAATTTCTGTAGCTTCTATTGATTTCTAGTGGAATTCCACTATGATCGGAAAGAATGCAGGGAGTTGTTTTAATTCTTTTGCATTTATTTAAGCTTGTCTTATGACTAGAGATCAGGCTTATTTTGGAAAAAGTCCTGTGTGCTGCTAAGAAAAGGATGTATTCTCTTGACATTAGAAAGAATACTCTGTAGATATCTATTAAGTCCATTTGTTGCATGGTTTGAATTAGCTCTGATATTTCTTTGTTGATTTTTTAACTTGTTAACCTGCTTGTGAGAGTGGAGTATTAAAGTGCTCTAGTATGATTGTACTTGAGTCTATTTGGCTCTTCATGTGCAGTAGTTTTTGTTTCACACAACCGGGTCCATGTGCATTGAGTGCATACATATTTATAATTGTGAGCCCTTTCTATTGGATACTTTCTTTTACCAGCATATAGTGTCCATCTTTTCATCACTGTATTTTTGGTTTTTTTGACTTGAAATCTGCAGTGTCTGAGAATAATGTAACTACTTTTTCTCATTTCCAGGCTTCAGTAGCATGCAGTATTAATTTCCGTCCTTTTACTTTCAATCTGTGTGTTTCTTTGAGTGTAGTGTGTCTCTTGCAGACCAGAAACTTTTTTTTTTCCATTCTGCCAGTTTGTGCTTTTTGATTTGGGAGTTAAGACCACAAGCATTGAGAGTAATTGTTCTAAGATTTTACTGAATTCTATTGTTATTCTATTTGTCTAATGTTGGTTCGAATTTGTTTCTCTTTTTACACTTTAGATGGTTTCTTTCTTTTCTTCTTTGGTGCTACTCTTCTCTCTGTCTCTAAGATTCCCTCAAGTACTTTCTGCACTGCTGGGCTTGTGGTTGTAAATATTTTTAAGGTATTTTGGTCATAAATAATTTTTACTTCTTCAATTTTCAGGGTTAATTTTACCAGATACAACAACTTGGGTTGACATTTGTTTTCTTTTCAAGCTTGAACATTTTTGCTCTAGGTGTTTCTGGCCTTTAAGATTTGCATTGAAAAGTCGTTAGTAATTTGAATTTGTTTGACTTGGTAGAATAATGTCTCTTTTTCTATTTTTGCTTTTAATATTCTCTCTCTGTGCTGAGTTTCTCAGGTTTTGATTATGATGTGACATGGTGAAGTTACTTTCTGGTCAAGGTTATCTGGTGTTCTATAAGCTTCTTGTACTTGAGTGTAAATTTTTTCCACAATTTGGGAAATTTTCTGACATGATTTCAGTGAATAAATTCTTTATTCCCTTTGTTCTGTCTTCTGTTCTTTTTCTCACACCCATAATTCTGAGGTTGGCCCCCTTTGAATCATCCATCAACTGATGTATCCAGCTACTTTACTCACTTCTAATTTTGGTATGATGCTTGATCGTGGCATTCATTTCCTCAACCTTGTCTTCAAGGTCTGAGATTCTATCTTGTAATGTTGGAGCTGTCTTCCCCTGTTTTCAAATGAAGTTTTCATATCCTGAACTTCAGCTAGATTTTTTTTTTCTATTTGCTGTTTCTCTTTCAAACTGGTTCTTCATATTTTATGTTTCCCTTTTTACCTTACTTACCAGCTTTTTATTTGCATACTCTATATGTTCAGTAAGCTTTGTATTTATTAGGACCATTATTTGTTTAGTGATTTCCTCTTTAATCCCACTGCATTTTTTAAAGGATGTCATATTTGAACTAACCATTCATCAAACCAACTGGTCTATTTTTTTTTTCTCTTTTCCTGCAACTTCTATTTGTGGGCCTGTGATATTGGCTTATAGGGTCTCAGGTATTTCTACATTTGTCCCATTGCCATGTCTTCACATGAGTCTATTGTTGAGATACTTCACATTATTGTTCTAGCTAAGATGTTTATTTGAATATATATGAGGGTGCGTGGGGGGAGGGCTGAAAGTCTCCTAAGTTCTGTGCTAGCAGCAGGAAGGACGGGGGACCAAAGAGTCAGATGGCTCCTGAGTTGTCTTATTCACACCCCTCAGCAAAGCTTTCCCTTCTGTCCTGATTTCCCCCCCCCCCGGGGGGCAGGGGCTCTCTGCTGTATGCCCATCCCCACCCTAACCATTATGGAAGCCAATGGCATTTCTCTCCTCTCCCCAACTCTTTCTTGTGCCTTTCCTTCTGAGACACAGATTAACAATGTCCCAAATCCCTGCTGTGTGGTTTGTCTGTGTCTTCTTTTACCCTAGGCAGTTCAGTCTTAGGCTCTTTTCAAAATGGCTCCTCTCTATGTCATTGTCCAGTATGGATGCCAACCACTCCTTCTCCCAAGCTGGTCTAAGCTCTGCGAGGCCTTTTAAAGTGGAGGTGTGAAGTGCCTCTGCAGTTTGGACTCTCTACAGGCTTGTTTCCAATGGCTGAGGCTTCTAGCTGCTGTCCATTCCCACAGCTACCAGATCTGGGCTTACCTTAGTCTGTAGATGACAGCAGCTCACAACTTTTCCCAAGTGGCCTGGGGTGGATTCCAAGGCTGTTTTTTTTTCCAATTTCTCATGTATGTACAGGGTTTCTGGCCTTCCCAGAGCCTCCTTATGATCCCTGAAGCTTTCCTTCCTCTCCTAGTTAAGACCAGGTCATTTTTTCATGTATGTCTCACCTGTTTTGAATGAGCCCACAAGGGGCCACTAGGCAGTACTGTTGTTTAGCTCCCATCTTGCCTGAAAGCGACAAATCAGTTTTTAAAGGCACAAAATAGAGGTGTGGAAACAGTGTTGAAAAGAGTTTCTGGCCTGTACATTGTCTAGATGATGTTCTTCCATCACAACTCAAGTTAGCATTGGTCACTTATCAGCTTGTCAGAACCTAGCGCACTTCTTGATATGACTGTCTTGTTTCGAGCTGTGCCTTCCTCAGAGCTGAGATCCAGGTGTTCATATATTCTAGAACAAGACAGCCCATAGATGCCTCCACATGCTTCTCATTTCACAGATGACAAACCGAGAGTCAGGGAGTTCATTAATACACAGTCACACACCATTAGGGTGCAACATTTACTTCCAGGATTTCTTTTTCTTTTTTGCCTCAGGAGATCTGTCTTTCTACCATTCTGACTTATACCATCCTGGTACAAATAGGGCATTTACCCACTATTGATAGGATTTCAGCTTTTTCTCTCCCTCTTTTTCCTCACTTAAAATAATAGTTGTCCATAGTCAAATGTACAGCCTACCCAAGTAGCCACGCACCCTACAAGGCACATCATAAGATGGCAGGATATTCCTTGTGTTTCCCTCTGCCGTTGCCAGTCTAACTCTAACTCCTCATGTGGGGACCCGGATTGTTGGAGGGCTGCGCGTGATGAGGTTGGCTGCTACTGCAGGCAATGGCAGAAACACTGATTTCAAAAGATCAAGAAAATCAAACAAGTCATTAATTAAATCTCTACAGCAGATGAAATAACTTCTAGGCTCTCAAGAATGAATCTTTGCTTTTTTTTTAAGTTCATGAAACTGTTTAAAATTGTAACATACACTGCTAGAGGAACTACATTTTCTACCTTTCTTCAAAGATTTAACAATTTCACTGCTAATTGATAGAAGGTTCAGCATTCAAAGTCTTGCAACTCTGGATGTTTCCGAATTAATCAATGCAACAAAGAATTCTATAGCTTCACATTTTTGTTTGTGAGTCATTTCCCTTGATTTCTTTTCAACAGTATCACATATCTATTTCTGAAGGTCTTGATATCCATATATAAAAATAGGCTTTACCAAAAGAAAAAAAATGCATATATTTTCCAGAGAGGTAAAATGATCAAATTATTTAAATTTAGGTTAATTACTCTTTGACATTAATGTTTCAACTGTTGAAAGCAACTGCTGGCTGTGTTTAGCCTTTTAGTATTAAATGACAAGATTAGAAAGTCATATATATTTGCTGAAAAAAAGACAGTTGCAGTTATAGATACACTTTGAAAAAATTAGTTTTATATAATGATATTCAAAAAGAAACAGAATGGCTTTACTAAGTTTTCATACCTGTTGAAAAGACTAGCATCAAGGTTTAAATTATTGCAGATGCAACTTATTTTTGTACTCAATTTAATAAACATGATTCAACAAGTATTTATTGAGTATTCACTCAGTTCTAAACAACGTCATTTGAAAGTGAATACTAACAGAATAAACAACCTACAAGTTAAGATGTCAAAAGCTGAACTTACTTCCATTTCTACTTTCAAAGTAAGCTCCTCGTTTTTATTGAGCAAATGATAGGTCTGTGCTTTGTTGATATCTTACCTGAAGGCTCTTTCTAAGGTCTGATGTACAGGTGAGAACATTTGCTTCTTATGTGTTCACCACTCCTATACTATCTCAATCTGTATACTGGTGCCTTTTCTGGACTAAACAATCTATGCCTAAATGTTCTTGGCTCCCACTGAAAAAAACCTTGAGTCTTTTATCTAATTTATAACGTTTTTCCCATTTGTCCCCAGCCTGCTTTCCATATAGTTTGCTCCCCAGCAAATTTGAGACACTCCCTTTTCCTCCATACATGTCCTCGTCACTTGCTGACAGAAAAGCCCAACTTCCTTATCCTCGTGTAGGAAAACCTTACCTGTCCTCTAGGAAAGTCCCAGATTGCGAGCTCCAGACAGACATAATTACTCCCTGGCTTGAATTCAAACAGATCAGTGTTTGTTTACTGCCTTATGCTATGCATTTTCTATTACATGTATTATCGTTGCTGTACTTGTTTGTATTGTGAAAGTAAAACTATAAAAAGGTAAAGGCCTATACCTCGCTCATCTCTGTAACTCCTGCTGAACCCCCTAGCAGAACACTTTTAGATAGCAAATGTGTATTGAATTAATTCATAAGTGTAGGCTTTCCTTCCACTCTCTGCCTTGTGTTTATCATGAAAGACTTGACTCTCAGAGAGAGAGAGAGAGAGAGAGAGAGAGAGAGAGAGAGAGAGAGAGAGAGCTGAGTCTCCCTTTTGCTATATGTGCATATATCCCATCTGTCATGTCTTTCTATGTGCAGAAGTGTTTCTATACTGAATTGAGGAAACCATTGTACTAATAAACCCACTTAGATAATGAATCATAGTGGCCACTTGTATTCTCTTCCTGAAAAAGTCCCATTGCACTAACGCTTCTGAGGATTGTGGTGTTTAGGTGTCCTGGATGGAGTGACACGTGATCTCATGCTCTATAAAGCATGCCAATGTTAGAGCCACTAACAGAGCTGCCTTTAAGGAGGGGTAGACTTCGTCCTTTCTCCACCATGCAGTCAGGTCTGAAACCCTGTCCATGCATGAATGAAACTGCTCACCTGAATGGAGATAACTGGGCAATTCGGGTGCTAGTCCAAGTAAAAGGGTCAAGAAGTGAAAGGATGCCTTTTCTCTCTCTTTCCCCTCTCTCTTTCTCTCTCTCTCTCTCTCTCTCTCTCTCTCTCTCTCTCTCTCTCTCTCTCTCTCACCTCAGGTAGAAGCCTGCTTTTCAGACTAATCCTTTTTGTCAAATGTGTACTAAGGCATTGGGGATATAGACTAATTCATCTCTACTGTCCATCTCAGCAAAATTTCCATTTTTAAAATAACCTGTATAAAAGACAATACTATATAGAAAGTGAGTCTGTTGGGATTGGGATGGGATGAAGGTCATACAATCTACTGTGGACATGTCAAAATTATTCAGTGTTAACAAATCCGATAGTGTGGTGAAAATAATACAAAGGATTAAATAAAATACTCTCTCTGTCAAGACCTAGGAAGTGTATAATACTTTAACCCCACTTGCAAAATACTGAGTTAGACTGCTATAGTTTCTTTTTTCCTGTAATTATCATTTTATTAGTGTATTTTGTAATACACAGTAAGTTCACCCACCTTGGGTAACTAGTACATTTGCATGTTGTGTTTGTATCATTTTTGTTTTCTTTTCCCTTTCCTGTCTCTGGTATTCCCTCCATGCTCAGATCTCCTCCCCATCATCACAGTCTTTGGTCCTCTGTCTTTCGTTTTGCTCTTTGAATTATTTGCATTCAGGGCTTCTCATATAAATCTATCTGATGTTTACCTTTTGTGTCATTTATTTCAAATAGCACTATATGCTCAAGGAACATTTGTTCTCCTAGTGGTGACTCACATTTATCTTCTTTCTCACAGATCAGTAGTACTCCGTTATGTGTGTACACCACACTTTCTTGACAAATTCATCTACTGGTAGGAACACAGGAGCAGGGGATGTCTTTCCATTTTCTAATGTCCTCTTCAAACATCTCTTTAAATAATACTATAGTTTGGCTACAGAGGTCTTTTACTTTGTTACTTAGGTTATTTTATGGCTACTTACTTTTTTTGTTTGTTTGTTTGTTTTGTTTTGTTTTGTTTAGCTCCATGAATGGGATTTTTTTCTGATCTCTTTCTCAGCAGGTTAATTATTTATAAACAAGAATGCTATTGAGTTTTGTGTATTGGCTTTGTATTTTGATACATAATCGAGTTCATGTATTAGTACTAAGAATTTTCTGGTAATTTCTTAATGCAAAAATTACATTATCTGAAAATAAGAATAGTTTGACTTGTTCTTATACATATTCCTTTTATTTCTTTTATCTGATCATTCCAGCTGAAGTTTCAAATACAATATTGAACAGGGATGGTGAGAGCAGAAAGTTGTTCCTGATTTTAGAGAAAAAAACTGAGTTTTTTCCATGTAGTATAATGTGGGAAGTGGATTTGTTATCAGTTCCTTGTATCAATTTGAAGTCAGGTTCATCTACACGTATTTTTGGTCAGGATTTACTTATTTATTTATTTTTATTTGCCACAAACGAGTAGTGGATTTTGACAAAGGCCTTTGTTCCTTCATCAACTGAGATGATCATGTAATTTTTCTCCTTGGTTCTGTGAGAGGAGGCAGTGGGATTATCAGTCCGGGCTATAGGCTCCCCCAGAAATAGAGAATTTACTGGAAAGCTGCTGGCTATAACCTGTGGCAGCCTGTAGCTGACCATTCCCTAGAACATAGTCAAAAGACAATAGAAAGATTTTTAAGGTGGAAGTGGTTGAGGGTGGGTGGCAGCAGCCAGTTTAAGGGTGGAGAACCTAGCAACCAGCCCTAGCAACCAACTGCTTAGCACAGGACAGCCCCTACCCGGCTATGCAATAAAAACCTCTAGACAGCCAGCCACACGGACAACCCACGGTATCTGCGTCCCTCTTCTGACCAGCAGAAGCTTTATGCTATCTATCTTTCTCCTTTTGTAAGTTTCCCAATAAAGCTCTTTTAGTCACAACCTGCTTCCGGTCTTTGAGACTTACTCTTCTGGCTGGTGGAAACACCAACTCGGTGAGGAGGCCTGTCGGAATCAGGGCCTGACTCCGCAGTGACGGACAATTCGGTTTAGGTGCTGTATTATGTTTACTGATTTACTTGTCTTGAACCATTCTTGCACTCCTGGGATAAGGCACACTTGGTCGTGGTCTACATTTTTAATGATGTTGCATTTGGCTTGTGAGTATCTTGATGAGATTTTACTCTTACGTGTAATGAGGAAGTCAGCTTATGTTCTTTACTTGGTTAAGCCTTTGACTATGTGTAGGTTTTATTTGGAGTATTGGGGGGTTCCTAGTGGGCTGCCCTTTGGCTGGTTTTGATATAAAGATAATACTGGCTTCCAGGAATGAGTTTAGCAAAGCTCTTTCTATTTCAGTTTCTTGGTGAAGTTTGAAAACTATTTGAATTAGATCTTTCCTGAAAGTCTGGTAAAAGTCTGAGGTGATTCCATCAAGACTTTTCTTTTTTTCTGTAAGTTTATAATTACTGCCTCAAATTTTTTTTGTTTGCTTGTTACTGGTCTACTTGGGATTTTTATAACTTCTTTATTCACTATTGTGAATTCATACTGTGAATTCATATTCATATTGTAAATTCATTGCTCCAAGTTCTCCAATTTATTAGAATATGAATTTTCAGAATAGTGTCATATAATTCTTTGGATTTCAGTGGTGTCTGTTGTGATTTTTTCACCTTTTTCATTTTTAATTGTATTGGTATGATTGTTTTCTTTTCTTCTTTTGATATGTTTCCCTAGTGGCTCACAAATCTTGTTTATTTTTTGAAAAGGCAATGCTCTGATTCATTTAGTTTATTTTGTATTTTTTAGTTTCTATTTTTTGAATTTATACTCTGAATTCTATAATTTTTTCCTTCTACTACTGTCATATTTGGATTGTCCTTGTTTTTCTTAATGAGATGCATCATTATATCATTTACCAAGTATGACCATTTTTAATGTATACCTTTGTACATATAAGCTTCTACCAAGAACTGCTTTCCTTTTTCTCTTATAAGTTTTTGAGTTGTACTTTCACTGCCATTTGGGTCCATAAACTTTTAAATTTCTTCTGTGACGAATCCTCAAGTCAATAATACATTATATAATCTCCATGCATTTACATGTTTGTATTGTTTTCTTTGCTATTGATTACTAGTACCCTTTTGTTATGATCCAATCCTATGCAGGGGATAATTTCTTTTTTATATTTATGTAAGCATACTTTATGGACCAACATATGTCTATTTAGGAAAAATGATGTGGGTGTTGAAGAGAAGGATCTGTGTTCTGTTGTAGTTGGATGAAACACTCACTCAATAGATATCTGCTAGGTCTATTTGTTCAATGATGTAGCTTAAGTCAGCTGCTTGCTTATTGATCAGTTTATTTGATCTATATGTAGCAGTTTCTGATTAACCTGTTTCTTTGTGAGAGTAGAATATTGAAATCTCCTGTTATGCTTGTGTTGGTATATATCTGTTCATGTCCAGTAGTTTTTGTTTTGTAAAGTTGGTTGCATTCATATTCAGTGCAAATAAATCTACATTTATTACATTTTTCTGTTGAATTATCTTTACAGTATGGAGTGTCATCTTTTTCTCTTTTAATCAGCTTTGGTCTGAAATCTGCTGTGTCTAAAATGAGATAGTTGTTTCTGCAAGAATTTGTGTTCCAGCTACAGGGAGTATTGGTTTTCATCCTTTTACTTTCAATCTATATGTTACTTTGTGAATAAATTGTTTTACAGTGCTGATTTCTGTTTTCCTCTTTCATTTAACTAATCTTTATTAAATGTATACTTTTATTTGGAAACGTTGGTGCTGATGGCAATGGCCTGTCTCTGTCTAGAGTTTCTTGGGATATTTTCTGAAATGCTCGTTTAGCAGTCTTGAATGCTGGGGTTTTTTTGTTTTGTTTTGTTTTGTTTTTTTTGTTTTGTTTTGTTTTGTTTTTTGTCATGGGAGCATTCATTTCTTCATCAATTTTGAAGGACAATGTGGCATGGTATAAAGAAATATGAGTTGATTTTTTTTTCCTTTAGACTATGAAAAATTTTCCTTCAAGCATTCCTGCTCTTTAAACATAGTGCTAAAAAAAATCCTGTTATTCTGGTAGATTTACCAGGGTAGTTTGGTTGCTATTTTTCTCTTATAGCTTTCAACATTCTCACTTTGTGTTAAATTTCTCAATTTTTCATTACAGTGTGTTATGGGAAATTTCTTTCCTTCTCTTGCTCATTTGGGGTACTATAAAGTCCTTGGGTTTCAGTATTGATTTTTTCCCTAGATTTAAAAGTTTTTTATGTTGTCATTTCTTTCAATATATTTTATACATTTTGAATTATCCTCTAAATTTTCCTTTATTACTGTCATTTCTTTCTATTTTCTCATCTAGCAGCTTTTGCATCTAAGTTTATTGATGTTTTGTTTTTAGGGTCCCGCTGAGTGTATAGTCTAGGGCTACAAATGTGTCTTCAAATTTTGACAGGACCCTATCATGACAGTGGCCAACGCTGCTAGCCATGCTTTTAATTTAAGTTTTAAAATATATTCTGAGATTCTGCTTGATTTCTTTTCAGAATTTCTAAATCTTACAAAAATGGTCATTCATATCTTGTATTTTCTTAACCCAGTCAGCCTGCTGCTTGAGTTTTCCTTAAACCCACTTTATTAAGTAAACCCCTATCTATTTATTTAAAATATTAAGCTCACTATACATCTTAGGAATTTGCCTGTATTTCTTATTTGATATCTTCACATACTTTGATCATTTGGTCTGATTTCTTTGCTTGTGACTTCGTCTGCTTCCAGACCTGTGAGAACAGCATTTGGAGAGGTAAAAGCATTTGGAGGGATCTTCCTGCCTTGCTTTCTCTTGTTTTTATTTATTTTCTGCTGAGAATTGAAGATTAGTTAGCTTAATAAAACTGTCACTACTTCAAAGCTCTCTTCAAACAGATTTTGATATGTCCTTGGGTTTTTTGATGTGTCTTTAAATTAATTGGGCAATGGAAGTGGGTAGGCAGTAGGCAGAACTCAATGAAAAAGTTTAAATGGCCAGCAAGTACATGCAAAGTTGCTCAGCATCCTTAGCCATTAGAGAAATGCAAATCAAAACATCACTAAGATATCATCTAACCCCAGTGAGAATGGTGTGCATCAACACTGGCCAGGTTGTGGGGGTGGGGAGGCAGTTTTACATTGCTGGTAGGACTATAAACTTGTACAACCATTGTGAAAGGTAGTATGTAAATTCCTCACGAGGTAGAAAATAAATATTCTATTTGATTCTGCAACACCTTTTCTGGGTATCTTCTCAAAAAGACTTAAAAGCCACCAATAATAGAGATGCATTTATATGCATGTTTACAGGGGCCCGACTAACAATAGCTAAATTGTGCTGAAATATCCATGAACAGACCAATAGATACAAAAATTGTGGTGTATGCACAAAATGGAGCATAATTCTTCCATGAAGACAGATAGATTTGGGGATTTTGTAGGTAAATAGATGCAACTTGAAACCATCGTGCTTAATGCAGTGAGTCAGATGTAGAAGGTTAAATATAGAATGGTTTCTCTAATATGAGAAACCTAGAATACAGGCGTTTTATAGAATCAAATGAGTGTGATAGTGGGAGTCATTGGGGGATGAGGGGAGTTGCGGCAGAGCCAAGGGGGGGGGGGGAGTGTTTGTAATGACGACATTAAAAGGATGAGAAATTCGCCATCTTAGACTTTCCCCGTATCCTCTTTGTCCGTCATCTCTTCTGAGTAGCTGCCTCAGTGAACCTGTGACTCACTCTCTGCTGGTACCTTGCCCCAGACTGCTATTGAAAGTCCCCTGGAATCAGGCACAGGCATCAATTGAAATTCAAATCACTGCTAGATTCTTGCCATCCTCAATTTATTTTCCTGTATTATTCTTCACCCCTTTCCTTTTGTTCTTGCAATCTTTAGTCCTTTGGTTTTTGCCTCCATGAGCCTCCCCCTTTAACTTGCACTTCTGCACAGAGAATCCTTTGGGGACATGAGACCTCAGCTGCTGGCTAAAGAAAGGACTCCTAAATTTTTCTCTAAAAGTGGTGCTTCTCCTGTGTGACATCATGTCACTCAGTTAAATAACACAATATATATGTGCACAAAATACTCAACCTCAATGTAACCATTATCTATTGCATATATATACTAAACAATTAGAGAAAAACTCGAAAAAAATCTATAATAATAATGTAGTCAAGGACAAAGCAGATATTGACATGCCATACTAAAAGTAATTAAAAGGTTCAACTCTGCCACACTTAACAATAGAAAAGATAGCTACTGTAATAATATGGACATTTGACAAATTAAATATGAAACCAAGGACTGTAACATTATTCATGACAGAAATTAGTGATGACAGCATAAACTAAATAGCTAAAATAATAAAATCTTGCAGTAATAATATTGATGATAATGAAGAAGTGTGGAAAGAGGCAAATGAAAAAAGAAGTAGATGAAAAAGGGAGAGAAGTGGAGATCTATGGAATAAAAGAAGGCAAGAAGAACGAGATAGAAACGACAGGATAAAACAGACAAAGAAAAATAATAAAGGGAAATTAAGGAAGAAATAAGAGAAAAGAAAACCAAAAATAAAGAACAAGATAAGGGTGTCTGTGTTTAGGTGTTTGGGAGAAATAATTTCTTCTCGGGTCACACAGTATGGGAACCCACCAGGTAGGAGAGAAGGGAAGGAATCACAATTGAGAACTGCTGTGATTCTGCACCCACTTTTTTTCTGCATGAGTGCTGGGTGTCTTGCCACCTTTCCTGCTGTGTATGTTGTTAGTGGTATGTTGTCTGCCCAGAGGTTGTATTCACTCTAGTGACTTTTAGAGTTTGTGCCCTTCTGTGTGTCCCAAGACAGTACTGTACCAACTAACTTTACAGTCTGTGGGCTCCTGAGGTGCTCTACTTGTTCTGGGTGCTCCTGAGTCCCTACACCCCAGCATGAAGCAATTCACCAAGGACAGGCTTATATCGCCCACACTGGCAGAACAGAAAGGGAGGGAGGTAAACCGACCACTGAGTGCAGTGCTGGAAGTAGGCAGGGAGGTGGGGAAGCAGTCTTCCGGACCTGTTTCCAGCAGTTTCAGATAACTAAGTCCAGCTCTGTTCACAGTGTGTCGCACCTGTGTGTCCTCCGCAGGCTGGAATCACCACTGCTTGCACTTGTATGTGTCTAGCTGCCTCAGTCCCTTTAAATGATGCTTGCGGCCATCTTCCACTCAGTCACTGTGGTAGAGTGACCCCAGTCACCCGGAAGTGTGGTTTTTCTGTGATTTCTGGTTGCTAGAGTAGCTCGGTTAAACAATAAAATCCCTGGCTTTTAATTATATTAATCTTAAATATGGTGGGTGTGCTGCAGTGGATCCCTTCTCTATTTCCGGTGCTGTGTTTACGTCTCAGAGCTAGAGGTTTGCCTTGGGGCTTGTATTGTGTGTCTGTTTCCTACTGGGGTCTGCTGACCCCCTCTGCCTGGTGCTTGTGGCCACAGGAGTCAGGGTTAGCACACCTGGTCATTTCATTCATTTCTTTGCATTGCCTTCAGTGTCTCCATGTTTTCTCTGATTTCCTGTTGCTGATTTCTTGATTTCTTTTCTTTCTCTTTACTAAGGTGCTGTTTTCCAGATGTCTGGCTCCTAGGTCCTAGAGAGCCCGTGATTTGCTCTTGGCTTTTACTCTGCCATCTTTTTGATGAGATATGATCATCAGTGCTGCTACAATTTCTTGGACGCTGACAAAGGCAGGAGTCTGTTGGGGCTGAAACAAAGAACTTCATTATTCACAGCAAAAACCGTAGCCGAAGAGAAGATCGATATCCTCAGGTGTTGCTTCCTCGTGCCTCAGTTCCCACAGAGCGACACGAAGAGGGCCAGGTGACACCGTATGTGTAACTAGTTGGGTTGTAGAATACTCACTGAGCTATTAGGAGATCTGCACCTTTTGTAACGAGCAGTAGGCATGCTTGTCCATTGCGTCAGACTGAGACATCATGCTTATTATACTGGTTAATAAATATGCATGTTCTTTGTTCTAGAGGAAGAAACTGAATCAATCTTTTAACACTGTTTTCTTTGTAAATACCTTGAAAACAGTAATCCAGAAAAAGGCGAGCAATACTTCTGCTATCGTGATGTGCCACAATGTGACTCCTCTGTGCAAACTTCACCCTCAAATTGGGCACAGAATTAGGACTCAGTGATTGCAATTATTACTGTTAATAGGTAGTACACCTGTACTACCTTGTTACCTCAAAAATATCTTCATTCGGCTATTGATGGAATCAAGGGCAAGCACAAATAGCATGTATCACACATGTTTTAAAAATTAAAATACATGTTGTTCATTTATGGGTACATAATCCAAATAAAAAATACTGTAGAGAGGTATTGCCTTTCTTTCAGTACATGCACATTTGTTGCTAATTCTTCTAGTATATCTACAGCTGTGTTGTTTTCTGAGAAAAAAAAAATAAATGAACTTAGGTCACTGCCCATTCTTTGGAGAATTAGATATTTAAGCCTCAGGGTCTTGCTTGCTGCTTTAGTATGTTTAGTATGCAGAACTGTGGTTTGCTTTTTTTCCCCCACAACGAATGTGTTGTGGTCCATTTCCTTCTAAAAATAAATATGCACCTGGACACTCTGCCTTCAAAATGTCACTGGGTTTTTCCATTAAGGTGAAATGACAAAAGATGATTTCAAATGGATATAGAAGCAGGCCCCAACAGCTTAGGAGCTCTGAGAGGCAAGTTTATCCAAATCACAGTGGGACATCAGATTGCACTTGCTAGTCTTGGGAGTGCCTTCTAGTCTGTCCCTTGCATAATGCTTCCTTCCAAAAAGAAGCCTGCTGCTCTAACACTTTGCTGTCTTGTCTCCAAGGAAAACTAATCCATTTTCCCTCCAGCATCCTGCATTACACTTGGCACATAATATGAGCTCAGTAAAAATGTCTTCACTTTTTGACTAAGAAATGAGAGATTTCATATGTTTTACCTCCCAGGCAGTATTTGAATTTTAATAAAAGCGGCACAGTTTAGACAAAAGAAAATCTAAAAGGCTGATATATTGACACTAATGGGAAAGATAATTTGAGGGTTATTGGGGTGGAGTTTGTGCTCTGGTGTTCTACAAATCCTATGACAGGGATTACTGCCTCATTTACATTAGCAGATCATTTAGAGCTGTGCTGCCTAGATACAATGCCTAGGAACCACTTGGGATCTTGGAAAATGCACATTCTAATTCAACAAGTCTGATCGGGGCTTGAACTTCCCTATTTCTATGAGGTTCTATGGTAGCCTCACAGCTGTTCGTTTACAGATGAGAGTTCAAACAGCAAAGATCAAAGAAATTGGCTAAAGAGGGCTTGGAATGGAACGAGGGGAAAACAGAGTCCTATGGCCACTTGGCTTTCAGGCAGAGAACACGCTGCAGGCTTTAATGGCCCTGGGAGCCTACTTTGTAGGACTTAAGCTGCACAGGTTAGCCTGATGCCTTTGCATACTGTCCCGCAAGACCAGAAAACAGTGAGAATAAATACTGGAGGTGAGGGAAGGCATATCAAAACCAGCCCAGAGAGTGTGGGATGAGTTTCCAGCACTCCAGGTCCCTGCATTGGCACACCTTGGGGCTCTGATAGCAGATGGCAGACATGAGCTTCACTGTCACACAGGAGCCCACAGCCTGCCCACACTCCTCCCTGGACAGCCCTCTCTGCTCCCTCCTCACTTCTTAGGATGAACATACAGTCACCTGAAGAGCAGACTGTCTGTTGCATATGAATCACATTCCCAGGACCTGATGTCTATGCCCAGGCACCATGCCAGCATGAAACAGGCTTGCTTGAGAAAAACTTGCCCCACAAACAGAGAGCCAACCAAATCTGTGATGTGTGACTTCCAGATTTCAGTCATATCTCTGCCTTTACAGAGCAGAAATTAGAAAAAAAAAATCCAGTACACCCTCATGCTTCTGATGGCTTGTTTTTCAAAAGTGAACAACAAAATAAATAATTTCTAAGTGGTCCCTAGAACCTTGGGGCAGATTGATGCACTGTGAGTGAAAGCAGCAGGCACCGTGGGGATGTTTCAGGTGGCTAACCACCGTCGGCCCGAGGGGGATGGAGCCTTTTTCTCCTTGAGCTCTAGGACGGAGATGGCCTCAGAGCCCTGGGCGGCCTACTGCCTCTTTCATTCTATTCTGTACAGGTGCCTCACATAGAGCCAAGGCTCTCGGCTTCCTACCCAGCCCAAAGTGCCTGTGTAAACCAGCCGGCATGAATGATCTCTTTCTACTCTCTCAGTGCAATTCCTGAAGCCAATCTGGCAAATAGACCTGCAACAATGTGTCAGTGAGAACAGTAGCATGACTTATCCTCCCTTTTATACAAATCATCCTGGAATAATGCTTCCCATGGAAAGACAGAGGAGGGTGGGATAGTAGGTTCAGAGGATGAGCCCAGGCTGGAGGCACAACTTAGCAGTTAAACGCTTGCCTAGCAAGCTCAAACCCCTGAGTACAACGCCCCCAGCACCACGTAAGCTGAAATAGTGGTGCATGCCTGTAAGCATGACAGGAACATTGCCAGGTGTTTGAGGTCAGCCTGGGTTACAGTAGTGAATTTGGGACTAGCTACAGACAAACTACAGAGAAAGACCCTGTTGCAAAATAAAACAAAACAAAAAAAGAGGGTGAGTGCTCTGCGCTGTTTTACTCCACTCGTAACAGTACTCCCCACAGCATGTAATGGCCCAGCCACAAGGCACCCAGGCTTGGGAAGCACAGGGCCAGCACAGAGGCAAGGAGCATTGGACATGTGAGCTAACATGGTTCTGTGTGGTCCTGGAAGGGGGCCCTGCCCTCGCTGAAGTAATTGCGCTCTCTCTTTCTCTCTTTCTCTCTCTGTCTTCTCTCCTTCATCATCATCATAAAGATTCTCAAAATGATACAGTTGTAGGTTTCCTTGTTAGAAGAGTTTTTCTCCCAGAACACTCAGTGTTTCCAAATAACAACAACAACAACAGCAAACCAATATTGCGTTTGAGCTGGCATTCCTACCAAGGGCGGATGCGTACAGAGTTCTGTGAGCAAAGGCTTTTCTTTTCTAAAGGGAGCCTACCCATGCAAAGAAAGAATTTGGGTGAAGTGATTGCTACTGTGTCCAGTGGAGGCTATGTGGCATGGTGAGGGTGGAAGGGAACTTGGTTGAGGTTGCTGCTTTTTTTTTGAGCCTTCAGAAGCATTCTCTTCTATGCCTGTGTCACCGCTGTGATATTTGTTTACCTCTGCTTCGCCTTTTAATTAGATACGGATGATAATGTTTCCATCACCCTCAGATGAAAATGGCAATTTTTTTTTTCAGAATAGAGAGACTTAAAAGATGATTCTCTAACTGTACATTTAAACAGATGTGAGAAAGATGTTTTGGGAACAGTGGACGCAGCTGGGTGTATACTCTTGATATTTTCTTATCAGGAGATAGTTTGCTTAGGTTAAAATGTTCCTGAGATAACTTATGATTAATGAGAAGAGCCACTTTCCACGTTCCTATTGTCACGTCTCTTCATGCCTCCCTCCTCTACCACATATTGGAACTTCTCAGAATTCTCTGACACACAGAATCTCTTTTCACACCCACTGACCTTCCAGTGGGATGCCAAGACTTACAGTATCTTCAAGAAATTTCGCTGCCAGCGTGTGCTCTGCTACCAATTCTTTGTGAAACCTGCAACACAATGCATACATTCAAGTATTCCACTTTGACATTTGATTCTAAAAGATGTCTGTGGATAAATATTGTAAATAGAGACAGAAGAATGATGTGCATGTAGCATATGTGCCTTCTACTTCAGGTGCTGAGATATATGGAATCTGTTCAATTGTAGGGCTCCTTCAGATTTGGGTCAATTCTGCAAAATGTTTAGAAAGACTCAACCTGATAGTCACGGTGGTATTATCCAGGGAAATAAACAGTACCATTCCCACAGCAACCTAGTACGGCTCTTTTTCCCTCAGGCACCCTTAAACTGATCTTTAAGCACTGGGGAAATTGTTGATGTGGGTGTCTTGATGAGTGTGGGTGTATTGGGACTGTGGTGGTCCTGACTTGTCCTTTTGTTCTTTTGCTTTGGCCTATTATCAAAAGCCAGTCTGGGAATGAATGTCATTTCTACAGGTTTCTGTGACTGACTTCTTTGTGGTTCCTGTTTCTTCTTCAGATAGGAACTATAATAGGCAGTCATGAGAGTCAAATAAATTGTTTCACACAAAGATCTCACTTCATTTCTGTGAGCAAGGATTTTTTTCAGAGAAAACGCTTTCTTGTAGAGATTAGTGACCATATGAGAAATCTCCTTCTTGGTGGCCTGCAGTTTTGAGGCACCACAGGAAGGTTAACTATTATTGTCCTGATTTAGTAACAATGACCACTGATGAGGGACAAGTGTCCTAATTAGTATCTGTTATGTGTTGGCTTTCTGATGATTTCATAAAGTTTACTCATTTTCTTTACCACAAACTATATGACATCTGGAAAATTTTGCTTAGAGACATTGAGTCCTTTGTCTGAGGTCGGTAAAGGAATCAATCATTGAGAGTCTGAATGTTTAGACTTGCGTTTATCTGGCCTCAAAGCCATATTTTTTCTTGTATCCTATACTTTTTTTTAAAATAGAAAGAGTATATTATTTGAGTATATAAATCTAAAACCTAATCTTTATGATTTAGACATTTGTAAAAATAAAGGTCTGTTTTGTTATTGGGGCCAGCTATACTTATGGACAAACTGGTCCCAGAGACCTACAAAAAGGGAGGGAAAAGTCCACAGCAGATTTTGAGAAGAAGAAAAACAGTCATGGTAATGATTAAGGAGAAGATTTGGGGCGAAGAAATGGGAGGGGGAGGACTCAGGCTAATTGTGACTTTGATATACATGTGCGACCGCATTGTGCCACGTGTCACAGCAATGTGCTTTGCGACATGCTGTGGTTCCCTAGGAGACTCCAGCTTGTACAGCATCAAAATATGGATTTCTTCGAATTCAAATACAAGGCTGTTTTATATTGAAAGGAGGAGATGCAATTAGTATTCTGGCTTTTATGATTTTATTTTTCATTTGACCATACGCCTTTGGTGAGAAGTTTCATCCCTCTGCAGTCAGTGGAGTAGGACTGAGCTGTTCCTTTTAGGATCCCTAATATTGCCATATGAAACCTGGAGTTGCTCGTTCTAGCATAAAATGGCAGACAAACTTTATAAGAACCGTTAAGTTTAGTAAAATGAACAAAATCGGAAACCACCTAAAGAGATTCTCCACTTCAGGCTTAGACCATCACGTACACCTCCCTTCATGGTTTCTTTTGTTTGGATCCACTTAAGAAATGTAGAGAGTGGAAAACGGAGTTGTCTGCGCCTATAACTGTTGTACTTTGAGTACGAATCAATCTGTCTTTATAGGAATGCAAGTTTTTTTGAGGGCAGGTTTCATTTCACATTAATTTATTTGTTTTTAGTCCCTAATATTTAGTACATTGTAGCTTAAAACGAACACTTAGAACTTATTGAAGGACTGTATAATCAACAAGAAAAAGACCATGGCCTATTCTACTGCTATGATATATTAAATATGTGTGGTCCATTTGCTTAGTGATTTTACTTTTTACAACTATTCCTGAGAAAAAGAATGATTTTTCTTTGTATGGACGAGGGAAGAAATTACAAATGCAAGGGTTTTGCTAGCCAATGATAACATGAAAGAAAATGTTCCCAGTTGGATAGGGGCAGTAAGGGCTATTGGAGCCCTAGAGAAAGTGGGCCTGGCCTAAGGGAAAGTCCTGACACCGCTTACATTGTGATGTAATTTTCTAACTTTGTGCTGTTGGTTCACGTGCTCTGAAAGCAGTTGACCCAAAGGAACCAAATTTACAGGGCAACTGAGGGCAGCAAAACCAGTTTATACCACCCATGAGACACAGAGGTTTAAATCAATTGTTATTACTTAGATTGTGAATGCTTGACCTGGTTTTCTACGTTCACATTTATTCATATAGCTGTTGCCTCTTACACTTTTCAGTTCATCATTCTTTATTTTTAATTCTATTTTACTGATCTATTTTGCCATGCTGTAGCTCTATCCCAGAGCTATACATGCCCCAGGCAGGTACTCTAGAACTGAGCTACAGCTTCCATCCCTATTTTACTTTTCAATATATTTGATAACAGATATGTGACATGAATTTTATTTAACATTTTTTTCTTGAGAAATGTTTTCTTAAGAATTTGGAGGGGCTGATTTCCACAGAGAACTGTGGCTTGCATGTTACGTGTCGGGTTTCATTATGAGGAAATGTTCTTCAGTGTCTTCCTGCATTCCGGCAGCAGAAGAGTAGGTCAACCACGCAGCAGGGCGAGCCTACCCTTGCAGAGACAACTCAGCTCGCCCCACAGATAACAAGCAGTAGTAGGTTCTGGACCAAATACAAGACTCTAAGTCTAGACACTCCATTCTTAACTTCTACAATATATTCCTTCTTAAATTGAGTTGTCTGAAGCTCAGGCTTGTTCTCACACACATTTAAAGCAATACCAGACATCAAGAAACCAAGAATAGTGATGGTAGGTAGGTCTTTCCCCCTCTTTAATTCCCGTAGATCCATCTTTCTTCCACCCCTGGAAGTACATATGTACATAGACCTACTTGCTTCCTGATTATCACCATCAAAAATGTAGCAATTCATTCCAGTGTCAGATGCTGTTATGCCATTGTGAACCTCGTCAAGGTGATTAGTTTCAAGAGAAGCTCTCAGGATCCAAAATGAAGAAACTGGCGATGGGTATTACCAAGAAAACAACAGATGTTAACAGGAGCTCTGCCATTCTGAGTGGTTTTTTTCTTTTTTTCCTGTAAGTATGTCAAGGAGTTTATGAACTAAAAATAATTTGGGGGCATCTGAAAACATACACAAGCTGTACCTTGTTCCTGTCTTCCTTTGTGAATCTAGTGTGTATGTGCCTGTGCATGTTTGTGTATGTGTATTAGTGCACATGTGCGTGTGTGTGTGTGTGTGTGTGTGTGTGTGTGTGTGTTGGGATAAAATCTGACATCATAAATATTTTGGAGAATGTAAGAAAGAACAACACAATATTCATTGATTCACTTAATAGCAATTCACAGTGCGTAACTCACGTTACAGAAGCCAAACATGTTTTCTGAATTGGAGTGGAAGGAAATCAGGAGCCACCTTTGCTACCCCAAGTATATTGCCACTTCATCATCACCAAAGGTAGAGTTGATTCTTTGTCCTGTGCCTGTTCTGAGCTATCTAGGACAGGGGTCCTCAGCTCTTAGAGCCAAGGACCACTACTGCTCAGTGGCCTGGAAGGTACCGATTTGATGAGGAAGATGAGCAGGCAGGAAGGAGCAGGAAATGAGGCTCCCCCTCTTGTCAGCATGCTCCTGTTACGTTCCAATGCCGCTGCTGATCTGACAGGCGGCAGAGCTTTGCTACTGCCATTCCAAAGCTACCCTGCAGTAACCTCCCTATCCTTGGGAGAATGGTCTTAAGTTAAACATAAAGGTCATGAAGGTTGGAAACCACTAATGCAGGAGACAACAGTGAATGACAGGTGAACTGTTAACCACCGGCACAGCTTTTCATGAGAATGATTGCACATGCCGCCTTCCCATCGTGCTCCGCAGAAGCTTTGCTGTTTAGATGCCATTACAGGCTTCTTTGCTATCTGGCTTTCATATGGGTTTGGTCAGCAGTGGTGATGATGGAATGGTGTTGAAGGTATGGGAACGTATGATTCAGACTGGGCAAGGAGTGTGGAGAAATATTAGGTTATATATTTAGTTCGCTGGGTTCTTTTACACAGGGCTGCTTTAGGATGGCTGCATCCCTGTGATGTTCACATTCCTATTAGGAATTTTTTAGTACTTGCTGTCCCTTCTAGTCTCTTTAGGGCTAGGCATGGCCAGAGAGTCTGCCTTTGCCAACTTCCGCTCTTAGATCCTTATCCCTTGACCATGACTTTGTAATAATTTCATTTACTATTCTTTTTTAAAATGATCCAAATTTTCTGACAGAATCCTTCTTATATAGAGACCAAGTGGAGTTATGGAGCCCTAAAGTAAGTCTTTTAATCTATTTGTGTATGATTTTTCCTCCACAGAAAGTTATATAACAACAGTCTTCCCTGTTCTCAAGGAAGTTGTAAGGGCAAAATAAGAAAGTCAAATAAGAAGCTTTGGGAGGGTTAAGAGAAAATCTATTCAAGCGTAAGTTGTTAATACAACTTGTGCAATGTCATCTCTTTATTTTTGCAGTTCTAATGTTAGGCAAATGTGAACTACTTAGTCACTAGCAATCCCAGGAAAATGTGTTCTGTGCTTTATGGGATAGTCTTAATTAGGTAGCATGTTGATTTCCACTAGTAATTCAGTTGAGCGTGAAAAATTTGTTGCACCAATTCCAACTTCATCAGAACTTGCCCACACTTGGCTGGGTGCCTTCCACTCTGTGGACACAGATGTCCAGGGGCTGAGACAAATGAAACACTTGAAAATTACTAAGTGCAATAACACCAGACTTGGCTTTGGAGTACAGTTCACTTGAGCTCCTTGCTCTCTGACCAGACTCTGGCAGAAGCCTTCCCCTGCTTTCCAAGGTGTAGTCTATTGTGGGGTACGGCCAAAACAGTTGGTGAGGTGCCTTATTCCTAAGCATGTACCCAATGGCCACTTCCTCATGTCCTTTAGTCCTGGCCATGGACTTGCCCAAGAAAATACAGCAGGATCTGGGATCTTTGAGGAATAAACTTGAATATAGCAGTAAAGTTGTTCTTTATTTTCTAGGTCTTTTTTTCCCATTTCATTCCCATTTTTTTCCTTCTTTTTATTTTTTATTTCTGAGTTGTTTTGTGGCTTGTTACAAAAGGTCTATCCATATAATAAAGATCTAGACTTCCAGATGTATCTCCCATGGTTTGAGTGTATCCTCCAAAGTCTGTGTGTTGGGAACTTAATTCCCATTGCAAGAGTATAAAGAAGCGAGTTCTTCAAGAGGTAAGTAGGTCACGAGAGCCCTGCCCTCATGTGTTGGTTTAAAGCTGTTCCTCTGGGAGTGAGTTAGTTATAAAAGTAAATTTGGGCTTCTTCTGTTTCCTTTTTCTCATACATGCTCTTTTGCCATTCCATCTTCTGTCATAGGATGACACAAGAAGGCCATCATCAGTTGTAGTGTCTCCGAGTTCTCAGCTTCCAGAAATACAAGCCAAATCAGTTTCTCTCTCTCTTTTTTAAATAACATATTCAGTTTCTGGTATTCTATTTTAGCAATATAAGATATAATAAGAAAAATGTTTCACTGGCCATGGGCCATAGGTTTGACCTAAGCAGGAGGAAAATGCTTATGGTAGAGCACGTACGTACTTTCCAGCCCGATGGACTCCTCTCCTTTGAAAATGAAGAGAAAGAGAGAGAAGGAGGAGAAGGAGGAGGAGGAGGAGGAGGAAGAAGAAGAAGAAGAAGAAGAAGAAGAAGAGAAGGAAGAGAAGAGAGAACAGGAGGAGGAAGAGAGAAATCAGCAGATTAGGGTTACGCCTAGAGAGGAAAAGTAAGAAACTCAATTTTATCAGACTCTGTCATGGAGTAGAATATAGAGAAATAGAGAAAAGAAAAATAGAAAGCTGGCACAAGAAGGCCTCTGACTTGCTGATGTGTTCTGCAAAATTTGGGGTCCTCTTTAAAACTAAATTCCAAGACAGGGCAGCATATATAAACATCTCCTAGCCACGAACTGCTTAGATTAGACCCTTACTTCTGGTAGCCTTGATAATGCTTAAGGCAATGACCTACCACGCCATTCAAATATAGATTATTTGAATAGCCTCTCTACCTCAGCCTCTCCTTGCTTTAACCACAGCAATAGGGACAAGAATAAAGAGGATTCTGTGCACTTCTGATCTCCTCAGGCTTCTTGGGAAAGTCTGGATGGTTTTTCCTAAGAGTTTCGGCTTTATCCTGGTAGTCTGAGCTAGGTGAATTGAAACACAGTGGCACCTTGCTGGAATGGTTTGTCCGTGAAATTAATCTCTGTGGAGCCTTTCGGCCTTGACCTGACAATTAAGCTGTCTCTCCCACTTAGCAGCTGGCTCCCATCTGCCCCCTGGCGGTCTGCAATTGTGGCCCTGGCTTAACTCTAACTTCTAGCCACAAAGTGTCCAGCTGTAAAAGCCAGATGTATTTGAACATTTACTTCTGAAAATGACACCTTGGTTCCAGCATTTAAATTCAGTAAGTCAGAGATCAGTTTCAGGAAGACTGCCCACTTATGCTAGAGAGAAAGCATGCTGATAGCAGGTGACTGATGCCAGGTGGTTCCCTCTATTTAATTAAGGAAATTGAACACGTCAAAGCTGCCTTGCTAAACACACAATTTCCCTCAGTTTTTCTTATAACACTCAAAACAAACAGGCAGGAACTGGCTCCGGATATATATTCTTCCCTCAAACTGGTTACTCAAGATCTTGGGAATTTAATACAATACATTAACAAGGGACCATTCAGTAGGAGCCAACAGGGTCTTACTCACCTTTACTGTCACAGAGCCTGGCTTTGTGAATGATGAGCTCTAACTGTAAGAAACAGTGAACACATGTAATAAAAGCCAAGGACGCTTCCTGGAACTACCTTCCCTATTCTAAGAAAACAATGTTGGTGACACCCCTACATTTTTTTTTTTTTTTTAGGGAGGAGGATAAACTAGTGGATTCTACTGAAGTCCCTCAAGGTCTAAAACTGTGAGTCAGCTCTTGTTAATCTGTCCTTTACTGACTGTAATTGACAAAGTGTTTGCTATTAAAGACAGCAGAAAGCCATGTGATTTGGGTTATCAAAAACAGAGAAGCTACCTATCCTTTCTCAGAGAGACCTCACATAGGTCTACAGAGGCAAGGATGGCAGGGATCCCCTAGTTCTACCACTGTGACTGTCCTTGGTCACAGTTCATGAGGAGTAGAGCCCAGGAGTGGGCTTCTGTTTGCCCGTGGCCTGGCCCAGTGCACCTGAAGGTCTTTGAGAAAATTAAAGTTCTGTAATTGCAAAATTTTTCCCATCCCTCAACTTCTGAATTGAAGGCTGGGCAGTGACCATAGTTGGCCAGACAGTGCCTAAAGGACATATCCTGACCTTTTCTGCATATATATATATATATATATATGGTTAGGTTAGGAGTACCATCTACTGTCACAACTGCATCTTGTCATAAAGGAAGATTCTTGGATAAAGTTTTAAAACATAGAAGTACAGTAGTGTTCACAAAACTTTCAGAGAGTATCCTTGAAGGATATTGAAGGCATAGACCTATTATGTCTATTCTTTCTTATTCTTTTTTTTTTGTCTTTCTTAAAACTGATAATCTGAGTATGTGACTATTTATAGTTTTAAATAAACCTGTGGTTCAGAACACTGAAGCATACATAATACATTCCTCTGAACTGAACAATGCAGAGGCAGACATTCTGGAGATTGTATTGTACCAGATTGGTATGATTATAATTAAGAGGATTGGCATAGTTAGCTCCTTGGAAAAAAGCTTGACCCAGGTTAACACTTCAATATGAATAATTTTTCTCTAATTAAAAAATAGAAAAGAACAACAATTTCTTAATGTCATTTCTTTGCTTATATGCCACCTTGTCTTGCTGTACTGCAACCTCAACCTTTGTCTCTGTTCAGATGTGTGCCCTTGAGCCTTTATTTACATATGCAAATCACCTCTACCTTTTTTTATTCTATCCTGGCTCTGAAGTGCAGAGCATCCATTGACAGACGTCTCTGAGTGGATGGCAGCCTGAGGCTGTTTTCAACATTATTTTCTTTTGCTGATGGGTACTTTGACATTTTTGGTTTTTTCTCATTTTTACACACACACACACACACACACACACACACACACATGTGTGTGTGTATGTATGTATATATACACACATATATATGCATATACATATATGTGTATATATACATATGTGTACATATGTATATGTGTACATATATGTATATGTGTATACATACATATGTGTGTAAACATACATATATATACAGGCATATATATATATATATATATATATATATATATATATAATGTTTACAATGAATTTGAGTATTTTGTGCACATATATATCATATCCACGTTACAATCTGTTCCCATTTTTGGCCCTCTCACGCATCCCCTTCCCCCCTAACTCCCAGTATAACACCCATTTGGTTCTGTAGAAGGCCCGCATTCTGTGTTTTCCATACCAGAGAAACCACACAATATTTAACATATTTAACAGTTGGGTTTTGAACCTTAGGATACTTGTGGTTTGGAGTGGTTAGAATTCCATAGATGTTAGTTTCTTCCCCCTTTTTTAAATGACATACTGTGGTTGGGACAGGCATTGTTGTCTGAAGAGGAAAACATGATCCTCAAGAAATACATTTGGGCTCTCAGAGTCCTGAATGAAGCTTCCTGGAAAGCATTTTTTCATGGGCTGACAATCTTGTGCCTCTCGTGCAATCATTTCCTCTGTTGCTAAGAGAAAAAAATGCATAATTATGAGAGGAAATGTCACTTCACATGATGCACAGGTGATGTGGGAAACAAGGCAAATTTATGTATAAAACCAAACATTCCAAAATATGCCTGCCTCATGTGTGCTTTCTTGAGAGTAAAATGCCTTTGGGAAACAGAGCTTTCCTAGCAGCGTTTGCAATGACTTTCAGTCCTTCTCATGCTTGGCTTTGACTAGATTTAGAATTTTCTTGTCAATTAAAATTAATAAACACAGTCTTCTGGAGAGAAGAGTAATCAGCCTGTGTCAACCTCAACGTAAGATTTCAGGTGCATGAGACCATCCTATAAAATTCATGTAGCAAAGCCTGTGAACTGATCATCAGCCAAGGCATATCTGAGGGATCAGACATGGCTCTCCCATTTTTTTTTTTTTAGAGCTATTGGCTGTTATAAAGCTGAGGCTACATTTCTTTGGTATAAGCTTCCCAGGCTTTTTGTAGGAATAGCAAACTACATCCACATCTGTCTACCCGCTGCCCAGAAAAATCCAGGTCCAAACTCAAGATAAAGGTTTTGCTTTTATTTTTAGAGGCTCATTGTCTGGAAGTCACATCAGGTTATTAGTTATTCATTTTGCTTTCTGCTTCAGGGATGTTGATAAAGAATGCAGATCTAAATAATTGCATCCCTCAGCCAATCCACATCAGGTGACCTCCTGCGTTTTATATCCTGAGGGCAACGGGAAGTTATGTGTTGTGTGTGGCAATTATTTTCTATGTTGCTGTTTGTTTCTCACCCTAAGAATGTGTCAACAGCGTGATTATTCATCATCATGAGGTGATGTCAGTGGCAGCAGATTTAGGGACGGTTAGGGAGAGGGGAGGGAAATTTCTAGCTTCTCTCTTCCAACCAATCCCAATTCCTTCCAAACAGGCATTTTGATTCTATAGGACGTAATGCTCTTTGAATCCTCAAATTCATCTTTCTGTCTCAGATATTTTCCTAAGAAGAATTTTTACTTGAGTGCGCAGGTAGACTTAAGCAGTGATGGAAAGCAGGGAGTCTATCTGTGAAAAAACCTTTAACTCCAAATCGAAAATCAGATACATAGGAGCCTCATGAATTTCACTTATTTCAGCTTCATTTTCTTTCCACTCACAAAATATTTTATTGCATGTTTACGAGACAGGGAGCCTATCGGACATTTTATATAAATGCATTATGTGCTTTTGGTCTCCAAAAAAATGGGATAGTTATGTTTTAGAAAGATGGGTTTCCCTTTTTTGTAAGCTTCTGTGTGGATGAAGACAGTTCTATGGGTAATAATGTTGGTAATGAAAGTAATATTTTGGGGGCTTCATATTGTGTATATTTGGTCATTTGGTTGGACCAGCAATCATACAAGGCTGCTACTAGGATTATTTATTTATGTATAAAACAAAACTCAAGATTTCAGCTCCCAAGAGGTATTCTTTCCTAAGACTTCCTCATCTCTGCAATAGTTCTGCCAGTTACTAATTTGCTCCAGTCTCCAATCTGTCAATGAGTCATCTCTAGTTCATCTCTTTCTCTTGTTTCCAGAATCCAGCATAACAAGTTTTTCTAAATCTACGGCAAATGCCCAAGCTTGGTGCAATTCTTATCTCTCTGCTCTCACCTTCCCATCATTCTTTGCTTTGCTCATATGCTCACTCACATTGCCTTTTTTATTCTCTGAATGTATCATGCTTGTCAAAACTTTTATATTTTGTATCTCTTGCGCTCTTCCATTTTGTTCCAAGGCCAGTGCTAAACAATCTTATCACTAAGGTGTGAATCTGGAGTGTCCCAATTTGGCTGGCGATTGGATTGTGAAGGTTCACTGAACTATGTCGATTAATTAACTTCATGTGCTGTCAAGAGACGGGCAGATCATGAGGGTGTGGCCTGAACGTACATTTTGGCTTGGGCTTCTTGCTGTTTCCTTTCTTCTTATTCCATGAACAGCCTTCCTCTGGCTACTCCCTGTGCCATGTGCTTCCTCCACGGCCAGCCAGCCATGACCGTACTGAAAGCTCTGACATGAGAGCAGAAGTGAACGTTTCCTCCCTAAAGTTGTATTAGGTATTGCATCCCAGCAGTGAGGAAGCACCTAAGGCCCTTGGCCTATGCACTGTTACTCCCACATAAGATGTGGAAACAGCCCCCGACTGGCCTGTGTGCTTTAATTTTTGTTCCCTTATAAAGATCCAACAGTAAGAATGAGACTTGAGTCATAAATCTAACTATTTTACCCCACTACCTTAAAGATACCATGGTTTCTCATTGCTCTTATTAATAGAAGAAATGCATGGTTTCTAACTTGGCCTGTCTGATTTCATTACCACCCATAATCCATCCCTCTCTATCACTATCCTCCTCATTCACTTATGACCAGCTATACGAGACTTTTTCCTCTTTCTAGACTATACATTGTTTGATTCTGACTTAGAATTCTGTACTCATCAATTCTTTTGCCTAGAGCAAGTTTTCTTTCTCAGGTTTTCTTGTGACTGGATGTCATGGTCATAGCTTCACAATTTTTAGTAAAAAAACATAAGGAGGAACCAATGCTACCGTATTTATTCTATCAGTGAGTAAAATTGAAAAATGGGTTTGGAAGGAATTTCAATGTCAGATGAAGTAGCAGACTGAATCTTGTATGTAGGAGTCGGGCTGAATCTGTATGTACAAAGACCACTATGGAAAACACGATGCTAATCTTCCTCTGATTCGGTCAAAATCGCTGTAAACAAATTAAATATTTATACATTCACGTTGACTCATCTACTCCCTCTGAAGCCTACACTGCACGGAAGAACACTCAGGAGGTACAGAATTGGCAAGTCAATAGAACAGATGAATCAGTCACCCCTACAGAGAAGAAAACTGAGTTGGAAAGAAGGCCTGCCTGAGGTTAACGTAAACTCACAGAGGTAGAATTTAAACTCAGCACTGGTATCCAAAAACTTACTGCTCCTCCGATGATGTGTAGGCCACGTCATTCTCACACCATTCCTGTCCCACAGCGTTTGATCTGTATTGCGTAATCTAGCATGTGGTTCAATGTACTTGTTTCTAATATTTGATGTGTCTTGCATAGTCCTTGGTACATAAAAGTCCATTTACGGTTGCTATTTAGAATCCTCTATTTCTCTCTTGTATCCACAGAGGGCCAAGTTGTTAATAAAAACTTCCTGAAAGATCAGTAGTTATACTACTGTTCACCATAGTTGTATTGGTTTCATACAGTTGGATGAAATGCATATAATATTGCAACTACAGTGGGAGATATAAAAAGTGGATTGAGTCTTCCCATTCGATCAATCTTCTTAGATTCATATCCCTGGGTTTTCTCAATAACTGTGTATCTCAATCCATGAAGAGAAGTTTTAACTGCTTCTACCCAATGGAACTGAGTTACTTCCTCTGACAATGGGTGACTGGCTAATGGATAATATGGTCAATGTGTTACTAAAACCATGTGGTCATTACTCACTAACTAGCTAGTTTATTTAATATTTGTGAATTCAAGTAGGTATGGCCTGGCCATGAAAAGCAGCTAAGTGGACATACTAGAAAATTTCTAGGTTATATAATATTAACATATGAAATTGTACTCAATGTTGGCATAACAAACCTTGTAAGGCCACATACCTAGCCATGAAACTGGTTGTGGTTCACCCACTTAAGCCAAAAAAGGTGTTTTCTTATATGATAATATAGGACTTTTTCTGGCTGGTAACATGGCTGTGGATACGAAAGGTAACAAACTCACAGGTCTTGGCACCAGGAATTAGACATACCTTCATGAGGGACATAACGGGGAATCACATTTACTCCCAGCATCTTCATCTGACCTATATCCTTTACATTCCTCATCAGCTGCTATGAAAAAAAGCAAAGGTAAAATAACCTTGAATTAAATATTAAATTTATAATATTATTCCCTGCCATTCTCTAGTCTAAAATCATCATCCCAGCGCGACTTACTGCAACTTCCATGTGCTCTGAGAATACAAAGATCGTTAAGGTAGAAGCTTTTTTCTTGAGAAAATCTTAAGACACAGAAAAAGCTCTCTCTCTCACACACACACAGAGATATACAGCATACACCTGTGTATATACACAGGCACGCTGATCTGCACTGAAGGCACCTGCTGGAGCTTTATTTGGAGGGTGGCAAGGGCAGTGCTCCTGAAGCTACTGAGGCTGAAAGCAGTGAGCATCAATGAAGGGCGGGAATGCTGAGGAGAGACCATTTCATTCCATCAGGATTAAGGAGAAGAACACACAGGAAATGAGACAGAAAGAAGAAAAAGAATATTTGAGAATTCTTTTCAAACAGCATCTTGAAGACTGGTTTATAGTTACTCAGGTTGTCCAAAAATTGATACTTTAGGCAGAAGAAAGAGGGTATTGAAAAATATAGTGACTCGAGATGTAGCGGGTCCAACCTGTGACTGAGACTCAAATAGATGAAGGCTCTCAGGAAAGCAGTGGCTAGAACGTGCAGGCAGACTCTCTGGGGACATCAACATTCAGACAGTGGAGAGTCCTGAAAAAGAAGGGGAAAGAGCTTTCAAGAGATATGTGGAAGGCCAGCAAAGAGCCCAGAGCACAGGTGCTGAGCAAAGACAGCTGCTGGAGTTTCCTTTACAGAGTAGCAAGGGCAGAGCTCCCGAAACAGTGAGAGGGAGAAAAAAAGCAGTTAATGTCATTGAGAGGGGACAGGAAGAGAAGAAACATGGACAGGGATGAGGCCACGCCTGTAGAAGGTGTCTGGGGTAAGAAGCCTAACATGGTGACAGGAAGGAGTCAAGTCTCTCCAAAGAATGTGTGCTGGAACCGCATTAAGCAACTCCTGTGAGGAAGGAGTCAGGGGGGAAGGTAAAGTTCACTTTTTTCTGCAACAGAAGTTGATAGTTGGAGAACAACAGGGAAGCATCCACTGTTGACGGAAGGATATGCTTGGGTGGGAGGAGAGTGAGCTTTCAAGACTTCAAGACAGGGTGGATGTAATGAAGTACAGATGAAGACGGAAACAGAAGACGCTGAGCACCTGGCTGTTGGCAGCTGTTTTATATGAGGAGCACGTGAGAGGTTAAGGATTACCTTAAGCATTCCAGACATCACTGGGAACACATGTGGAGAGGCTTGAAGAGGAGGAGGGCCACGGAAACAAGGCTAAGTTTGCTTCGTACTACAGAAGGAGAACAAAAAAGCACCGACCTGACTTTGCCAACTGGACTATTTCTCCATAAACATCAATACTCCCGTTGTCTTTATTCAGGAGTTTCTACATTTGAATAATTCTAAATATTTTGTAAAACGTTTTGTTTTAATACAATATCACAGTAGCTGTAATCAGAGAAGAACAGATTTTAATATAGGCCCATAAACAAAAGGTATTTACAAAACTAGTAGGCGGGACCAAGCACAATAGACAATAGACAGAGGCTTATGTTTTCCTGGCAAGAAAACCTTTGGCAGATTTGCATGTTGAATTCCACATATTTTCCTTCCGGACACAATTGATAATCACAAAATTCAATGACACCTCATAACAGCAGCTTTAAAAAAGATCAAATATCTTCTCCCTAATTAATGCCTACAGAGAGATTTAATGATGAAAACTGCCATTAAGTGCCAAGGATTTCTAAGTATTTTTTGCTGCAAGAGGCATAAAGTCCTCATTATATACTGTTTTAAATATTAAAAACATTTACAAAATAAGTTAAATCAACTGTAAACAAGCCAAATGAAAATGCATCTTCCTTTCTAGGTGAAACTAAGATCAAAACCTACAGAGAAACTCACTTGCTTTGCACACCAGGAACTTTCAATACCTGCTCCAAAGATCCCTCTGCCTCTCTGTCCTTGTTCCATTTCCTTGTACTTCTGTTTTTTTGCATAAGCTGAAAGCAGGTTCCTGTTCAAAATTTTGGCACAAGTGTTAATCCTGTCTGATGACAGATGCACGTGGAGATCTTACTTGTCATAACTTGGTCTGTTCACCTTCTGGAGGGTATCCCCTGCAGACTGAGATTCTGCATCAAATTTTAAAACTCCTTGTCTCTAAGGGAGAAAAAAATCCAGAACTATTTGTGATCTCTGAGTCATATCTAATTTGGGGTTAGCTCGTAGCACCGGTCCCAGTTTGGTAGAGAATTTGAACAGCCTAGTTCAGGCATTTAACTGAATATTTACATTGTGTCATATATTGTGTCAGCTCCTGCTTTCAGACTGTATTGTTAGAGAATTTTACCTTCCTAATTACTATTTTATTGTGGGTCTTCTCGTATTTTCTGTGAAGCAGGGGGAAAACAGCTGGCAGAAGAAAATGTGAAATTTCTCATTTTTAAAAATGTGACCCTTGTAGCTCATCAACTCTAGCCATTTATGAAGTGACTTTGGCTAGTCAGGGACCAGACTTTTCCTGGGGTTGCATCTTGCATTCAGCTTTTAGGCTGGCTGATTACTTGCTTAGACTCAGGCCTGTACAAATGAAAGAAACCCTCAGTCCAAGAGAGAGACGTGTGGCTTCCTAACTCCTTCACGTTGCTGCTTTGCTAATAAGAGCTCATTTCCTAGGAGTATAAATAATTATGTTTCACCTGTGCTATGTACTCCATAATTACATTATTTTCTTAATTATGCTTGATGACAAAGTGATCAAAATTCAACATGATCATAACCAAAATAAAATCTTGGAGGAAAATGTAGCTTGCTGTACAATCAGAATAATTTATAAATACGGCATTTTACATTGCTAGGAGGAAAAGTGACTACATCCTGGGTTGACTACAGTCTGCTGAAGAATACTTTTGGAACTAAATAGTGAATGCTGTAAAAATATTGCGTTCCCCCCATTTTTATTAGTATATAAACACAATGATTACATTGAGCTTGAGTATTCTGTGCACATATGTATTGTGTCAACGTTACAATCATCCCCCGTTCCCTTTCTGGCCCTTTCGCTCCCTCGCTCGTTTGCCCCAGGCTTCCAATGTCTACCCGTGTGGTTTTATAAAATGCTTTTATTCTTCTGTGAACTAGTGAGCATAAAGGAAGTCACAAGTGTGAACAGTGGATGGTGACGGACACGTGTCTGAGGACGAGGGCAATGATGTTCATCATAAACCTCCTTGCTTAGCAAAGCAGATTCAGCTTCGCCGATTTCCTCTTTCTCTTCTCTTTCCCCTCCTCACTCTGCTTCCTTCTTCTCTTCTGTCTTCTACTGACCTCTTTTTCCTTCTTCTTCCTTCCTTCTTTGTTTCCCCTCCTCCACTTTTCCCTCATGGATTCAATGTATCTTGACCTGATACTGTCAAAAGGTTTTGTAGATATAACAAGTAAAGTCCGCAAACACATTTAAAAATACTGACTTTTTAATGAAGGATGCCAACATCAACTTCAGCTTAGATTGTGTCTGCATATTTTACTTACATCCGAGTGTCTGAAATCAACAGAAGAAAACCCTTTTACTCAACACACGTGAGTGAACTTTCAAGCTTATCTTTTTTCAAATGAAGCAGCGTTCCCAGTTGTCTTTTGCAAGGATTCTCGTCAGCCAGTGGTCCTCAGAAGCCTGACTTTACTTGACAGCTCTCCTTACTCTGTACTTATTCCCACACATCCACTCACTTGAGGGTGACCAAACCCATTAGAGAATTTCATGGTGCAGGTCAGGGAATGCCCGAGTGTCCTTTATTGATGCATTCTCAGAAATGGCTTTGTATAATTCGGCCTGGGTCTATGATGAATAATGGGATGTAAGAGATGCTGGAGAACTATCCTTTCTCTCACTACCATTTCCCCTCCTCACAGGTCTGAAATATCATATTATATAATTTTCTCTAGGCATCCCTTCTCCAATCCAGTTAAATCTCAGTGAAATTACCTGTTCAACACATTCTTATGAGGGTGCTGGGAACTCATTAGCTGTTGTTCTCTCAAGACATCAAGATTTCCTAACTCTCTCTAAAAGGTAAGATATTAAGAAAAAAAGAAATGGTACTTAGATGAGTTTAGAGACAGTATAGGCAAATTTTACCTACTTCGTAGCTTGGAGGTGGGTTGTCTAGAATGTTTTCTGGGTATCAAAGATCTTGCCCTTTGGAGGAAACTCCTTCTGAACATCTTAGTGAGAAGAAACACTGCAGTTTACTATTTTTGTGTTTTTAAATCAAGATTTCTCTAGTCCTATGAATTCTCTGCAAAATATTGGTTTCCAAGCTGTCTGTATATGAGATCATGTATTACTTAGGGAGCTTTTTGTTTATTATCCATTATAAGGTACCAAGCATTAAAGTTACTTCCACAGGGCAGGTGAGCTCTTTAATGCCACTTACCCCTGCTGTTCAGCTCAGGATCCAACCTGGATATCTTATTACCATCTACACAGGTATATTGAAATTAAATGATCATCACCACAGGTTTCTCCCCATCACACATCTTATGCTCATTTTCTGGGCTAGTTTTATTTTTTTTTTTTTCCTGGGAGTCAGAACAAAATTTATTTCACTCCAACATGCCTAGATTTACAGAACTTACTTTGTAAGATTTTCACTTTACATGACTTTAAGTCAAATATTTAGCTTATAGACAGGTTTCCAAAACATTTAAAAACAACCTTAGACCACCAGGTAAGAAAGAAAAAGATGAATGAGCACAATTTCAATATGCAGAGAAACATGGAAACATCTTTATTGCTGATGGTAGATGCGATAGAGCCTCAGCGTTCACATCTCTGGATTGACACGGTTGCTCACGGATACTGAGGAAAGGTGCTTTAGATTAATTCAATGCTGCAATATGCTAAATTTTAATTATTTCACTTCCGGCGTGGTATATTAATGTTGTGATTACCCTTGAAGGAGTATTACCGATGATGATTTATGCAAAACCCAGTCAGCTCCACAGCTCCATCAGTTTCAATTAAAACAAGCCACGGAGGAAATGTGCTGCTGCCACATGGGGTGTACGTCACTGTTATCCTCAGGAGCAGTTACAGTCCATTTACTTGAAACGTTACCTCCATGTGTCATTCCAGAACCATCTCTAACCACTGAGTGAGGAAAATTGTGGAGATTTGGTCCCCTTGCCTTGGATACAAACTAAAACATATTTATTTTCAGCCGTGTTTCTCTGCTCACATACATCACTTTAGGCCAGCCCTTCCCTCTTCTGAACTATTGAAGTGCTAAACCAGCCAAAAGAAACTATTGAACAGGTAGCCTTTTCTGATACCCATGAACAGTGTGTGATTGGCCTCCAGGCGCCATAGCTGTCCACAGTTAATCATAAGTGTGTGCCTTCACGAAAATGAACCGCTGGCTTCAGAGAGCATTAATCTCAATGACTTCCACTATAAAGAGGTCACAGGGCCTTTCCCGGTGTGTTCCCAGTACCCAGCACTCTAATTATTAATTTGGTTGCACAGTTATTGAAATCTCCTCTCTACCTGGCAGTCCTTCCTAAATCTAGTTCAAACATTTTCTCTGAGTTTGTCTGCCAGGTCCGGGAGGGCCTCTTCTTTCTGAGGGTCAGAGAGATGGGCAGCCAAACCTCATTTCAATGGCAGTTTCATTTTAATCACATTTGCAAATTCTTGACTACAGGCTGCTGATTCATACAGTTAAAGAGGCCCGACTTGCCAAGTGAGAGCTCCCTGCACAGCTCAACAGGAGCAGAACCTGATTCCCAGCAAAAGAAAAAAAAAAGAAAAGAAAGAAAGAAAGAAAAAAGGAAAAGCATGCCCACCCTTCCCTGTTTCTACAGAGACTCCGGGGCTGGGATGGATCTCCAGCACTCTTCACCGCTCGCACATGCTTTCAAAATGATTCTACTTCTCAAGTTCAGCTTCTGTTCCTCCTTTTCCTCAATCTACACAAGGCACACATACTTGAAGTTACTGGGAGCCTTCGTACCTAAGGAAATTTGCTCTGGCTACTCTTTTCATCTGAAAATATTTGCTTCTATATTTTGATGAGTCATTTGAAGAGTCAGTTTGATTTCTATTTTTAATCCTCTGTGTCTGTGCTTTGACCATCATACTCTTCTCCACTCTTATTTATTGCCTGGCTAGCACATAACAGTGTTCAGAAGTTTACCTGTATGTTAACTGGCCATCTTGCTCCGTGAGTCTAACTTCCTATGATATGCCCAGCATGGAGCACAGGGTTGGGGTGATATTAACAAATTCATCACTCTTTATTCAGGAAGGTGGGATTTCAATCTAGTTAAAATTTATATTTTCACTTAACAGGAATTTACTTAGTTACTAAAGGTTGAGAACGTTTCATCCAAAAATCTGATCCAGCTAGAAACCTGAAACCTTTTGAGAATCAACATTGTGGCACAGAAAATGCAGATGTTGGAACATTTGGATTTTGGACTTTTGGATGAAGAATGAATCCACTAGTGAAATCTTTGTAAATGTTTTAAAATTTAAAAAATATTCAAATTATGAAATATTTTTGACACAAAAAATTTTATTATAAGAAATACCAGACCTTTATAAACTATTCACTCAAAGGCTCCCCCCCCCCACCCCCAAATAGATTCGAATTGGCACTGTTAATGGAAGGCAGGGTCTTGGTGTTCTCTGGGTAGACTCAGATTTGAGATTGATTCTATTTCAAATGTTGGCACTTGTCCTCGTGAAGAGAACAAGTGTGATCAGTTAGTATGACTATTGTTCACACCCTGGGGCCACTACTTCCCAGGACAAGCTGACAGATCATAAGATCATATTCTAGTGACTGCCACCTTCTTTCTGGGGACAACCAGCCCAGGGAAATCCCCTCACAGGTAGAGTTGATAGGTTAGGTTGGTCACATTTGTTCACCAATTGGTAATCTACTTTATCCTTCCTTCCTTCCTTTCTTTCTTTCTTTCTGAGACAGGGTTTTGCTCTGTAGCCCTGGCTTGTCCTGAACTCATTGTGAAGTTCAGGCTAGCCTGGGACTCAAGCAGTCCTCCTGCCTCCTGAGTGCTGAGATCACAAGCATGTACCATCACACCCAGCTTCTTGCTAGGCAAGCATTTTAACAGCTTAGCTATTCCTCCAGCCCGTTATTTATCTCTTCTAATTGCCTCTTTTATTCAAATTTATTTGCAATATCTTCTATTTCTGTTTCCTTTTTATGTAATTCAATATAACATCCTGTGTCTTGCCAGCCTTCTTTTTGATAACAGGTACAATTTTTGTGACATTCAAAACAATAACCTTGGCTTTTTCTTATCTCTTTTTCCTTGTCTTATCTTTTTGTCTGGCAGCCTGTCAAGCTCTCCCTGAACTCTGCTGCTGTCAGCACCATGGAAGTCACATTCCATGTGTCCTTAGCGCTCCCACCTCTGTTTGTCCATGGGGCTGATCAGCAACTGCATTCCTGTGTAGCAAGTCACAGTGTCACCTTATAGGAGCAATGCTAGAACCTACAGGGATACTATGAACTGTGGATGTTAAATCAGATGGATACCCCACTACTGGTGTTTCTACCTTTTTTTTCTTTATAAGCTAAGCAAGTTACAAAGAAACTGAGCTTTGAATTCCAGGAAACTTGAAATAATAAATACCTCACAAAGCTGAGCATGATGCCACATGCCTCTGATCCCAAGAACTTGGGAAGCTAAGGAAGGAGGATCACAGTTTTGCGACCTCAGTGTAGGCAATTTAGTGAGACTATTTAAAAGTAAACAAAGAAAAAAAAACTTTTTTTTTTTTTTTATAGAAGGGCTGAGTATGTCTTTCAGTGTATGGGTCCTGAGTTCAATCCTAAGGAAAACAAAGCCAACTAAAAACCTTCATTGTTATTTTTATGAGAATTAAATTGATGATTTATCAGTACAATTGTGACACATAGAATGTGAGGAGTAAGCCAGGCTATTTCTCTAGAATTGTATAAGGAAGTTCTTCACCCTCTAATAATCGAAGCTTATATTGTACCATTAACATTATTTCAAGTCCTCTCCATAAATAAGTATATGCTGGGGACTAGTTACTACCAGTTACTACTTATCAAGGCTTTGACAGGAAACAGGTCACACTCAAAAAGTAGAGATTTTAGTAAAAAATAAAATACAAGCATAATAAAGGGAATTCATAAGGAACGGGGACCTAGCAGTGGCAAGAAGATAATTCTACCCTTAGAGAAAAACAAGTTTAATTATAACAGCAGAGAGTGATATAAGCACAACCTCAGTTCATTGCTGAATCTCTACCTTGTCAAGTCATTTCAGCCTAGGATATTTGAGGCTTTAAAATAGCTCATGGTTGAGCTGTAAAGAGAACACAGAATCTTCTGATGGGCAGTGGCGCTGTGGCATACCCTTGTGTAGCAGGCAGGTACAGGACACATTAAAGTATCGATCCCTGGGACCATCTCAGAATTTCTGATTCCATGGTTCTGGGCAGTGGCTGGAAACTTGTATTTTTAAGTTTGCATATATTCCTGATGATGGTGATTCTGGGACACACTGAAAAGTACTGAACTATGACATCATAATAAATGCTACACATTTCTAGCCTTATAGTTTTTAGAGAAGAGCCGAGAAAATCAGAGAAGAACAGAGAGTAGAGTATCTGAAGAAGATGCTGAGATTGTGCAAAGCTGACATGGCCAGCTGAAGGAGCTTTCAAAAAGTCTTCTTGACAGTGTGCTCTGGAGTTTAAGGACGGTAATAACTGGTGCTTTGAATCTGGCCTGAAACTCTAAAGGCATAACTTTGGCTTGCACGATATGGGCATAGGCACATGACTATGTTGGAAATAGACTATATTACCAGGGTTTGGAAAGATAGGTAAGTATATTTCCAGGGCTTATAAAGGTGGGTGAATTTTGTCACCCATCTTTGCAAGCCCTGGTAATACGTACCCAGTCAAGTGTACCTGCAAAAACCTGGTAGCCTGGAGTTGTCTTTAAGATTCTTAAAGATTACAACATAAAGAATTAAATAATTATCCATGAGTATATAAAGATAAAAATAAATAATTGAATAAGTAACTACAATAGAATAATACAAGAGAATTTCAAATAATTCCTGAAAATACTCTTTACTTCAAGAGGTAGAGCATAGCTCCCGACTCCTCAGGTGTTAATTTTAATATTGTGACTTCTTTTCAAAGAATGGAGTATGGAATGGAGGAGTAGAAGGAATGATTATCCAGTGAAGAAACCTAGCAAATATTAGCCATATTTCAAGGCTCTTATTTTCAGTGATATGTCTTGTTGACATTATGCACTCTTGATGTAATTAATATAATGTGAAGAGTGCTTTACCTTTGTGACTTTCTCTTCAACCCTACAGTTACTGTGTCGCTATTGTGGTTTGGATCTGGAATGTCCCCCAAAAGTCTCATGTATTTGGATGTTATAGATTGTCTATGAAATCATGTGCTTTTGGGAGATATGGGCCTGGTCTGGAGGGGTGGATTACAGGTGTTTAGGATTACAGGAGTGTGGTGGGGTTTACCACACCTTCCACACCTAGAAGGCACAGAACACTAAGGCTGAACCAGAGTCAGATCACTGGGACAGGCCTAGAAGGATATTTAAGCTGCTTCCTGCCTTCCTTAAGAGGAGATTCAACTTGGCTTAATTTGGCTTCCTGTTAGCAATGCCATAAAGAACTTCCTCCACCTCTGCCTTTGCCGTGTACTTCCACTATTGCTGGCTCACCCCTGAACGGACTGTGACCTTCTGAAATGGTGAACTAAAATAAACTTTTCCTCCACTAATTTGTTGATGTCAGGTCTTGAATCACAACAATGAAAAAGTAAGTAAGAGAGTCACCAGGAAAAAAAAATATTAGAAAAATCCCAGTTGGAAGACATTCTACAACAAAGTTGACTAGTACTTCTCAAAATTGTTAAGATCATCAAAACCAATGAAAGCCTAAGAAACTGTCACATCCATGAGAATGCTAAGGGAGCAGGATGAGTAACAGTAGTGTGGGATCCTAAATGGGACCTGGAAAAAAGAAATTATATTTGGTTAAAAAAAATAGGAGAATGTGAGTAAAATACAAAGTTGGTTTATACTGAAATATCAGTAATTGCTCACTAGTTGTGTCAAATGTACCACTCATGGAAGAGTTTAACAAAAGGAAAAATGAGCTATGGGGTATATGAGCACTTTGTCCCATCTTTCAGCTATTCTGAAAATCTAAAATTTGTCTAAAATTAACAGTATATTATAAAAAATTATTTTCATTTGTCTGTCTGTGGGTCAAAGTGACCATCAGATGAGATCTTGTGGGAGGGATAGCCAGAAGCTGGAAGTGGAAAGAAGTCATTCATTGTCAACTAGAAACTTTATTTAGCTAGGAAATATAGTCATCCTTGGTGACAGAAGAAAGACAGGAGGGGGTCTGTGAGGACCTTACCTAACTTCTACTAGAGAAAGAGCCGACATTTGCTCATTTAACATACACAGTCAGCATTTAGCCTGAATATAGTTGATGTGATCATCTTGAGATTATGATCTTATACTAATTCACTTCCAAAGCTTCCATATCTCTTTGCCCCTGAGGCCTAAAAAAGAAAGCCGAAGATAGTAGGGAGCAAAAGAGAAGTATTGTTAGTAGCAAGCAAGAAAGAAGACAGCAAGCACCCGTGTCCTTGCTACAAAATTCCAAGCCCCATATTCCTGAGCTGTATGGAGATATGAGGAGCCTTATATTAAACAACAGACTCAATTGCTGACACTGAATTTGTCTATACTTTAAAGTTCCAGAAGAAGAGATTATTTGTTAGTACCTGAGGCTGACTAGAAAAAAAAAAAAAAAAAAGTAAGATCTCCTGTGATTACCCCAAGACGTGGAAGAGAAAAATGTATGCAAAAGGGTAAATAGAATAAATAATTGTGGCAAAACCAATCGGGTTACTTTCTACTTGTAGTCTTCTGTACCCAACTCATTCAGGTGATTTTTATAATTAATCGTACAGTGTTCTAAGTAAAATATGGATAAAAAATAAAAAAATTATACAGGTAATATTTAATCTAAATTAAAGTGATGAATAGGGGTTTTCACAAAGAAAGGCCACTGAAAGGGGCTGAGCTAAAGCGAAAGAAAGGAATTCCAGGCTGCGCGGCAGGCATAAATGCCCCCCCATGCACACACATAAACACACACACACACACACACACACACACACACACGTACACAACAGAAGTACAAGAGCAACAGATGATGCAAGATGTAATCAAGACAATGCGTTGGAGCACCACGATGGTGCCACATGGCTTAATCATGACCTTCATAGAGGGAGAACTGTCATGCTATGGGGCAGCCAGGGATACGGGTCACTTAATCTCTGCTAAGAAGTGACTTGTAATGGTTTTCTACTGTCCAAGATCAAGAGCTTGGCTTCATGAGAAAGACAAGAGAACGGAGAAATGGACATTTGTTGAGTAAAGTGAATTTGTCTTAGAAATTAATTAACAGATTCAGCCTAGAGATCTCTTGATGCGTCCAGGAGAAGATGAGTCAAAGCTGACTCTCAATTTCTCTACACAAGGCTGGTTAATAATACCAAAAGCCACGTAAGAATTAAGAGGAAGAGCAGGGTGTGATTTCAGATAGATGACCCTTTTGAAATTCCTGAGGGACATCCAGAAAACATGTTATGTCTCTCAGAATGTGAATTCTTAGCCAATTCCTATATATCCTAAGAGCCTAGCGAAGATACTCTTCAATCTGTCAGGATATTTCTTTCTCTTATTCAGTTCTGGTCCCCTAGCTCCCTCACAGGCACAATTGTTCACTCTTTTCCCTGTCATCAACACTTTGAATAAATAAATAAATGCCTAATGGAGCACATAATAAATATCGGATCAGTGATTTCTGTGTATTTCTTGCAAAGGACAGGTCTTTGAAGAAGCAAGCTGACTGTGGGCCTTGTACATGGTAGGAGTTTAATAAATGTTTGTTGAAGAAATGAGTGAGTAAGCTTCTCTCCTTTCATGAGAAGAGATACATTCAAGGTGAGAATAAAATAGTGTGAACAAGAAAGAAATTATGTAGGATAGTGGGGAGAAGGCCCACATGGGTCTCACCATATTAAATCTTTGCTGCAGTCCATATTTTAATGCAGGTAATGTCTGGAAACTTATGAATGTGGTCATATGGCTCAAATTTGTATATGTTGAAGCGGTTGTGCCAGCGGAGGCATTGGTATTCTAGAACACTCTGTGGAACCTCATACAGCTTTATGTCACTTCTGCTGCCTGGTCTATCTCTTTTAAAACAGGAAAGGGAAGGTATAGTTCTTGCAACACATATTTGCACAACATTCTCAAATTTAATGCAATATAATATGTATTGCATGCACACACTAATAAAAAATGGGGAAAAGATAAAGAAGAAGGAAATAGATATGACTTTGGCCATAGCTCTAATGTGATGGCATGTGGAAGACCAGATATATGACACTTTCTCTGTAGATCTTTTGGGTGGTCCCAACAGTGACAATATATTTTGGGCCACTCTTTGTCATTCGGAGTCTAATATAAATTGGCCTTTAATGTAACTTTCCATAAATAGCTTGGATGAATGGCTGAGACTTACGAAAGCCCAGGACAAACCTGAGAGTATGTTCCCACCCCATATAAAAGTAGCATTCGTCTTTCAGATTCACTAGCGTTTTATTGCACTTTAAATTCTTTTAAGGAAGAACCAAACTTATTTAATTAGACAGGAAATTTCTACTTCTACAAGAGACATAAATGAATAATAAAGGGAGCACACATCAGGGTTGTGTTGACTGGAAGTAATCATGCAGATAAGTAAGCTCTTAGGGTCAATAACTAATGAGACGGATTTGCACTTAAGTGACTGAGCGCTAAGGCTACAAAGAGACTACATGTGAATAGTTCATAAAATAGACAGGCATGCAAAATAATTAAAATAAAATAGATGAACATTCAAAACAATAACACCTTGAAAAATAACTGTTAGAGGATGTTGTGGTTTAGATCTTGAATGTTCCTCGAAAGTTCCATGTATCTGGATGTGTGGAATACCTACGGAACCATCTGCTGTTAAGAGTAGGGCCTGGTCCAAAGTGATAGATCATCGGGGCTTGATCTAGAAGGGGCAGATCACTGGAGCAGACCTGAAAGGGAGTTCTCAAGACCTTCCCTTCTTCCCTCACTCAGCTTCCTGTTGCCATTTGTACTGTGAACAGCTGACCTCCAGCAAGTCCTCTGCTATGTGCTTCCACCATTTCCAGCCACAGACCAATGGGCTTAGACTTGAAACTGTGAGCTAGAATATACCTCTCCTCCCTTAAGTTTTGGATTTTTTCCCAGCTATGAAGAAGTAGCTAAAATAGAAATTGGAATCAGAGCATGAAGTCATTGCGGTGACTTTACCCAATAAAAGTAGTTGAAACTGGTTTATGGGAGGACTTTGGAAAACTTTGAAGATGCTAACTAGAAAAATCTTTGCATACTGTGAGCCAAGCTTAATGAGAGATTCTGGTCAGGGCTCACAAGACCAGGATGCTGAGAGAAGTATGGATTATAAATGCCAGCCTCAAGAGGTTTCAGATGGAAAGGAAGACCTAAAGGAGGATTTTACTAGCAATTGGTCTAGAAATTATGTATGTTATTCTTTGGGAAAAAGTGTGGTTGGTATTTTGCTGCTTTCCTAAGACATTGCCTGAAATGAGATAAGGGTGGTGGACTACCTGGTCTAGTGGAGAAAATTTTGAGAGAGCACTCCTCCTCAGGCCATCACATGGGTACTGTTACTGGCTTTTGATCAGCTTTACATTCAGAAGCAGGAGTAAAGGGCAGAGAGAAAAAATGTAAAAAGTTCGCAGTTTTGTTAGACTGAAAGGTACTATAAAGTGGGGCAAAAGAGCATGGTTTTTAAACAGCTGCCCAGCTGCCCATAAATGGATTCAGGCTTTCTGAAACTGTGAGCTGAAATAAACCTTTCCTCCCTTAAGCTGTGGATATCAGTTATTCTGTCCCAGTCACAACAACAATACAAAAAAAAATTAACATAGAGAAACATGTTACCAACAACAAGTCCCTTATATTCATAACTCTCCCCCTTTTTTCCTAGTAAACTCTATACTTTCTTTTGGACAATTAGGCCAGTGAGATTTTTTTTTCCCATAATAGTTGGAGACCTACAATCAGACACAGCCTCAATAAAAATTGTCAAATAAAAAAATCCAAGAGTCAAGAAGAGTCAAGGAAACTCCTCCCCCTCCTCCTCCTCCTCCTCTTTTCTTCTTCTTCTTCTTCTTCTTCTTCTTCTTCTTCTTCTTCTTCTTCTTCTTCTTCTTCTTCTTCTTCTTCTTCCTCTTCCTTCTGTCTTTGCAGCTAGCAACATAGCTAGAGGACTAACACTTCTCAAAGCTTACTACAACCAGGCCTTGCAAATGGTGTTTTTCCATCAAGGTCCCTTTTCTCTGGTAAAATGTTGCTTTTAGAGGAGAGCAGAATAAATGTAGTTTCCATAAGATGTAGCGATCGATAAGGAGTCAAGTGTTGGGATGGTTATCTTATCTCCATCTTAACACAGCTTGATACTGGGAAAGTAAAAGTAGAATGGAGAAGATAAGAATACCAAGTGTAGGCAGAGGGGATGTGAATTTTAAAATGTTGAGAAATGCTGTGTTGAGAGATGCTTCGTGTGTATTGGTTGCTTCAGAGACCCCGGCTCCTGGGGAGAGTCCATATCACGTTCAGATTTGCCTTTGCTGGAATCACATGAGAACACATGAACTGAGCCTTATCTATCTCAACTCTGGTTTTGCTTGGGGGCTCTTTATTTTTACAAGTCTCTTGGCTCTCCTTAAAGCATGAAGGCTACTATAATAGGCTTTATTCTAAACATCTATTCCCAGAAACATGTCTACTGGACACCCAATAAAGAATTCAACTCCTAGGGGGCTCCAGACTTGCCTGTCCAGTGTTTTAATCCAAGTTCAATTTTACTGTACAGAAAAACAAAAATATTGATTTTCCCTGTGAGATCAGCTGTTCTTTTCATTCTTAGATTTAACAGTTAAGCTAGTAACTCTGTAATATTTAATAAAGCCTCACTCAAATGCAGTCCAATTTCCCCTCAAATAAAATTCCATTTTAAGCACTAGAATTTGCATGCCAAATTTGTCCCCTTAAAAATAATGGAAGATATAAAATTTTACCTCTGAATTATAAGCTTTGAAAAAGAGAAGGTTAGTAATGAAAAATGCCGTACAGCCCGAATAACTAATGCCAATAACAAATGTCATCTCAATAATAATGCATCTTGCACATGGAAGGATTAGCATGCGGGTCATATCACAGCTCAGCTCCAAGTGGGCCAGAAGCTTCCTTACTCAGCACCTTTGATTTTCAGACTCTATTATCTTGCTTACTTAGTAAATTTAATGTTGTATAATTTATTTTTTATTGCCTCATTTGGAAGTCTTTCTGTCTCTTCAACCCAGGATATCTTCAGGGGCTTAGACTGACTATTACCCTCAGACATCCATTTTTATAAAAAGGATAAGAACTCTAGTTCAAGAGATGAGCAGCAGGCACTGCAATTCATTGACACCATGAAAAATGTCGCATTGTCCCCCAGATTACCCCGACAAGGATGGATTGAGGGTTGGAGAATAATAAAAGCTATTTAACAGTGAATACTCACTCCTTCAACCAAAAGACCTCTATCAAATCATTCAAAGATAATATATTCCTAGCAGCATTTTTCTGTCTCATGAAAGATTAGTGTCCTTTCATAAATGATTTGCTAAGATAATTTCTCTTCTCAGATATTTTATTTATACATATATTCAGTTAACATGAATCTTATTCTACTTCTACCTATCTAGCGTTTCTTCACCCTCCTTCCATGCCTCAGAAGAGAATTTGCTACTATAAATCACCAGCAGATATTTTCATAAAGTGATAAACACCAAGAAATATGTTTGTTATGGTTTGGATCTGAAATGTCTCCAAAAAATTCATGAATTTGAATGTTGCAAGTTACCAATGAACCAATGTGTTGTTAAGAGGTGAGGCTGGATAGGAAGGGCCAGAACACTTGAGTTTGACCCAGAAGGGGCAGGACACTGGGGTGGAACAGGGAGCAGTAATCATGGTGCGGTCCCCCGACTTGGCTTTTTGCCTGACATGCCATGAAGAACTTTTGTCCATCTAGATCTCTGCCACATACTTCCAACATGGCCAGCTATCCATGAACGGACTGTGTGAGACCTTCAGAGACTATGAGCTAAGCTAAACCCTTCTTCCCTTAAGTTGTGGATATTGGGCGTTCTGTCTCAGCAACGAGAGGGCAACTAAGACAATGTCCTACAAATAAGCATTTCATGAGCCTACTATTATGTTTAGAAAAATAATTGGCAATAATTATGTATCCAAGGAACCTCAAGTGCCAATCCATTCAGCAAGATGCTATACACACCGTGTACTCAGTGACCTATTTTAGGTACCTATAATGGTCCTATCACTTTATAAATGAAAGCTGACAACACAGTAGGATGTATAAAGAACCTCCTATGTTCTCAGCTTTATAAAGAGTGGCGAGGCAAGATAATTTCCCTAAGACCTGAGAACTAGGATAGTGCTCTCACATGAAAGATAAGAGGGCCTAACTTCTTCCAGGTCCTTAACCCTTTCTTCAAATATGTATCCATCTCTGAAAAAAAAAGAGAAACAACTGCATTTGCACCTATGTGTCCTCTCTACCTATAAAAATGAGAATCTTGAGAGGCAGTGCAAAAATCTTCCAAAGTCATGATCAGTGTTAGTGTTGGTGTCCTGGGGAGACAGCAGTTTGTGCTGGTCATGAACTCAGGCTCTGGAGCCCAACTACACTCAGGTTCCCTGCTGACCAGCTCTGCACTCTGGAGGAGTTATATGACATCTCCGAACCATATTTTCTTCAATTTAGAAATGAGTATAATAATAGCACAAAGTTTTAGTGAAGATAATAAAACTTCACGAAGGCTGTGCCTGCCAGATAAGCACCTGATAAGAAAAGCCATAATTAGCTTCAGTAGTTCCCTGCAAGTGACAGAAGGATAAAAATTTGCCGGTTCTTGATGGGAAACTTGGCATTACCTCCTCCTACTTCTGGAAACATGAGAGTTACTGCTAGGCTCTTTGGCCACAGTAGCTGTAGGATCTAGAGCACAGAAGTTTAGGGATGACATAGGGTAGGCGGGGAAGCTAGGGCACCATGGTCGACTTCATATCCTTTTCTCTCTGTGCTGTGGTGGTCTTCGTTTTGCTTGATTTAAATTTCTCCCAGTGGATATGGAATTGAGTTTTGACATGGTTATTGTGAGGCTGGTCGTCTCCAGAGGCAGCAGCAGACTAGCTGCCGGTGCACATCCCCTGGTGTCTCCGTTACTGCTTCCTTTGTGGCCCGGTGCCCAGGCTCCTTTGCCACCCTTCACTTCTCTTTAGCACACAGGCGTTCTCCCGGCTGCTCAAGGGCGAGATTCTGTTCTGACAGCCAGCCACACCAATTTCTCCAGATCCTTTATTCAAAACGCTTTCCTCATTCAAGAAATGTTTCCAGAATGAAAATGCAACCCTGCCAGAGAGCTAGTGACAACGTACAGAAGTACCCAACGAACATTTTCCTCATCAAAACTCATCATGCCCCACAGTCCCTTTCTGCCACACACTTTGCCCAATTCTCTGTATTTTTTCATTTACTTGTTAATTTCTGTTTCTTTTTCTGTAATGATAATAAATCTTTATTTTCAAGTGAATTTTCCGTTCAATGAAGTAAAAATTGATTCTATTAATGTATTCATTTGAGTAAAATAACAGCACCGACCTAACTTTATTATTTTAATCAAGTGGTTTTTTGAGGTGCACACGGTTTCTTTGTAGACCCCTTTTTATTTTTTTCAGTCAGCTGTTGGCTGAGTGCCTGTACTTTCAGGCATGGTTGCTTTTAAGTTCATTTTGATTAGAGCCACTGAAAAGAAGAGGAGCAATCAGTGTCGACGACTTCGAGCAAGGGAGATGGCAAATTATATAGTTTATTTTTTACTCCTTATAAAAATGGAAAGCCAAGTCGTTCCAAAATTGTGTGTATTAAATTTTATCGATGTACAGTGGGAAATAGATCTAAGGCCAGTTGACTTTCCCCAAGAATGAGTTGTTTTAGGGCACTCTCTCTCCTTGACATATCATGGCTTCCAGCTCCATCACTGCAGCCTTCCCAGAAACAGAGTACTTTTAAGACCCTCGCATTTAAGAACACTCAGCAGTGACAACACAGCTTTCGTTATCCTTGTTTGTTAGCTTTGTTTTCCTGTGACAAAATGTCTGAGATAAACAATTTTAAAAAGAGAAAGTATGGATTTGGTTCATGGCTTCCATGACCTGTTAGATCCATGCTCTTTATGCGTCTGGTGAGGCAAGACATCATGGTGGGGACCTGCGGGGGAGCAAAGCTACTGCCCTCAGGAAGGCCAGGAAGCACAAAAAAAGGGCTTGGTCCCCAGAGGCCCTTCAAGGGAGTACCTGCTGTGACTGAACTTCCTCCTAAATCTTTCCAGTAGTACCACAAGCCGATAACCAAAACTTTATCACACTGGGCCTGTGGGGAACATGATAAACACTCACTGTAGCAGGTATTCTCCTTCATTTGAAGGAAAGACAAAACAAAACACTTAGGCAAATTGGGAAGAAATAAATGGCAGGGAGATTACAAAGTCCAAAAGAAATGGTATACAATATCAAATAAAAATTTCAGAGGAATTTTTCTTGGAAAATATTATTTTGCAGAGACTCGCCAATTTCCTGTGGCAGTGTATCTCCTGGGTTGGGCTTTGGGACCATTACCTGATGGCACTGCGTGGTGCAAGGTGTTTTGAGGCCTCCTCTGCTTTAGGTTCCCCTCAAATCATCATTCATCCCTTGATGCTTCATTGTTTACAATGGCTGAGTCAATAATGACATTTGGATTTAACAAAAGTTAAATTTTGCGTAAGGGCAAATATACTAAGCCCTTACACACAGTGCTTAGACTCTGGGTTTGTGTCAGAATGGCTGCATCCAGCCTTGGTTTTGGAAGTCTCTTTCCTCTTTCTTTCTGAAAATCCTCAATGAGATCCTTCTTTGTGAGTAGGGAAAACCATACTGCCTGGGGTCAGGACGTGGTGGGTTTCTCTCTAGCACCTGAGTCTTAAGCACTAACCAATGCATAATGGAGGCCTTGGGCGAAGTGCACTTTACCTGTTCAATGAGAGTTCAGGCCTTTGCAATCCTCCAGGCTAATGTAGTGGAGTTGTTCCTGTCCTTATTCACCTCTGTTATGTTTTTCACTCTAATATACTTGCATCTTGATAATTTTGCTTTCTAAAAAAATGAAAGATAGACATAAGAATGTTTAGAAGTAAACGCATCAGAGAGAGAGATAGAAACTAAAAACTGATGGCTTGGGAGTGCGTAAGTTTAAGGGCTTGCATAATTAGGGCACCAGGTCATGGAGACAGTGCAATTGGAGCATATCTCTTTCTTGAGTGCAATATGCATTAATATATATGGGCCATTTTCTACTCTATCTATTTCAATTACCTTCAGAAGGCCTTTTGCAGTGACCTACTAGCCCATTTGAAATGTGCTTCTAAGTCTCCAGAGACTGAGACATTGTTCAGTGCTTGACTCAGCCATGGAGCTTATGTTGAGACTTCATAAATTAGATTATGCCTACAAAAGTATTTCATCAACCTGTTTTACAGTCCCCTTCCCCTTAAATCATCATTCATTTCTGATGCTTCACTGTTTACAATGGCTAAGTTGACATTTGGATGTGACAAACATGTTAAATTTTGTGTGATTTGAAATATCCTAATAATGCCTATCTTAAGCTAGTATCTCCTGCTACTATATTGATAAGAAATTGAATATATGATTCATAACTAGTTGTAGCCCATAATTTTATTCTGTGTGAGAAAGAGTGAGACAGAGAGAGGGAGAGGGAGAGAGAAAAAGAGAGAAAGAATGCATGCCTTAGGCTGGCCTCTGCAGAAGTATTGAATCTAGCTTAGAAGTTGCAGGATTTTTTTAAAATCTCTGCTCCCCCCCCCCCCATATCTTAGCTTTGGAAATTAATCAAATTTTCTCTTTAGAATTGTGACTATTATAATTGTAAAAATAATTTATGAAATTTTATATAATCATGTAAAATGCTCAGATAATATCCACCCTCCCTCTTATACTCTGATACTATTTGCTTTTTAAAGGGGGAAGCATAGAAAATATGTAGACTTTTCACGTGACTTATGTGCATTATTTCTAGGAAAATTTTCTTTGAGTGTCTTTTGATATTAAGAATATTCGGTGTTTTCTAGAAAAGTGTTTTTTAGCAAAGGAGCTAATGAGTCTTTTGATTCTGGTAATCAAGCTAGGCAAAAATCTAGAATAGGTTTGGCATGACCTTCTCATGAGGATGAGCTGGTACCTCTGTGGTATTACATGCTCATGAAAAAAAAATATGGTTTAAATTTCACTCATTAGCTATGAAATAGGCATCCTGTGTTTGCCTGACTGGGACGAGATGAATTTTATCGGTTGTATATATACATATACTGTTTTAGAGAATTGGTCCATTGCAAAGTCTCCCTCCTTTGAAAAATATTAAAACTTACATTTTTTCTTTTAGATTATGTAGAAGTGTAACAGAAAAGAAAACTGAACATAAATAGCTAACATAAATAGCTAATAGGGGTATTCCAAACAAATGTTTACACATTTTTGTAATTACATATGAAGTTTAGAATACCGGGGGCAAAGGCTCCAGCACTTGCCCTTTGGGGAACTGCAGAGGTTTGAGTTAGAACACATAGGGCGGTGTGGGGTCATGGGAGCCTAAGGAGGAAGAGCAGAGGCTGTTCCACACACAGGTGCAAGTGATTCACATTTACTACCTCACTTATTTCTCATAGCAATCTTATTTTAATAGAAAAGGAAACAAAGGACATGAATGTAGCCACGGTTTCATGGAAAGATAATAAATGAGTTTTGTTTTATAGTATCAGACAAGAAAATACCTTTAATATGCTATGTAGTTTTCTTTTTTTCATTGAATGAAACTATAAAACTCTTTCAAGGAACATTTTAAGAGACCCAATAAATATCAAGAATAACGGGCTTCTCTGTGAAAAACTTCCTGACTGTAAATGTTAATTTTCCCTGAAATTAATCCATAAATTCAATTAAATAGATCAAAACAACTTCAGTATTTTAAGTTATGTTTTACAGGGGACTATTGTATTGAACTGGACTCATCTGGAAGGTAATTTCCGTTGGGAATATAGAATTTCCAGGGTTTCCTGTGAGACTTTTGAAAAAGAGATTTGCATGTTAACTTTTGCTAGCAGTTATTAAAAAGTACCATGGTAATTGAAACCAGATAATAAAACAGGAACAGATTAAAGAACAATGAACCAACCACAGAAGTCTAAAAATAAATCCATGCCCATAACTAGGATGGTAGTCTCAAGGGGAACAAGTACAATTTTCAAAATTGGTCTTGAGATAGGGTATTTTCCATCTTGAAAAAAACCAAAGTTAGGCAATGATATATCTAAAAAGCCATGATACATAAATCGCTTATATTTATTATAAAATATTAGAAGAAAGTATTAGAGTTTTTCCCTAAAATATAACTTCAAGGTGGCAGTGAAGCCTTCATAAGAACATGCAAATTGCAGGCTTCATTAGTGAAAGAAAATTCAGTAAGTTTGGCTACTGAGAGAAGAAAAAAATCCTCACATTTGATTAAAAATGAGGAACACAAATAATGCATCTGGAGGCCTAGCAATTGCTGAATAAGAGAATACATGAGCAACATGCACAGGAGTGCACATTGTTAGAAACCCCACTGCGTCCTGCAAAGTCTCATAAGGAAATTGCTGTGTCTATGACACATAGTGCTCTTTCTTATTCCTCTCTCTTTACAAATCTCCAGTTCCCATTCTACCTCTTCATTGCCAACAACTTCATTTGCTCAAGGAACAGAATCAATACATCAGAAGGAAATTCTCCCTTCACCAGCACATCACCTAGTTCCCCTCGTCTGCACCTGTATACTGTGTAGCTTCTATTTACAAGAGGATGAATGACCTGTGGTCTTAACTACATTCAGAGTTTCCACATAAGCACTGGGTCATATTGTCTCTTAGACCCAGGACATTGCTTCCATAGTTGCCCTCTCTCTCTTCTCTAGCACTAATTTAAATTCCTCATTGGCTCATTGCCATCTCAGGACAACATCTCTAACGTTTCAAAAAAATAAAAAAAATACCACAAACCTTCCCTTGATTGTTTATATTACTCTGGCCATCATTCTACTTAGAGTAATGTTTCTCCAAGCTAGATTTTGTGTGATTTTGTCCTCTGTTTCTAGAGATCAACTCATTTAGAATCGTTGTCCCTCCACTAAAATCATGTCTCAGTGCAATCAATTACTTTCACATCTCCAAATATCATAGTCGTTTCTGAATACTCACCATTATCACATCTACCTGCCTGTCACGTTGCTTGGAATCTGCCAACTTTGCATCCCCTGTCATATGCTTCTGGGAAAAGCTCTGTGGAGCCTAGAACTGTTTGAAATCAGAGCACAAGGGATTTCTTGGGAACTGTAAGCCTTTAAACTGCTTGTTTAACAAGAGCAGTTCATTTTATGTAGCATTTATTGTGCACTGCTCTCTGTCCTAAGAAGCTTCCGCTGGCTTCCAGGCCTTCATACTTTTCTACTGATGACACTGTGATGGGTAGCCCTGCCCTTCTTCTCATGGGCACTGTATAGTCTTGGACTGCTTTGGATTCTTGTCTGCACTACCTACGCTCACACGACTCACAGATTCCCACCAACTCCACCTGCTTTTCCTAAGCTGCAGACCCCCACTCACCACTTCTGATGAAACAGTGATATGGTGAACAGATTTTAGAATCTGTCAGTGAGCACAGTTTGCTGGAATTTGTTCTTGCTTCTTTTTTTTTAAACACACACATATTAGGCTCTCAATTACATCACTGTACAAAAATTAGAAAAAATAAAAATGATTATTAATAGAAACAGTTGCTAATTTTGAGAAAAGTAATGAAGGTTAGTGAAGAAAGTCATGATTTAAAATATTTATTTTCTATAATTTGATATTACATAATTTTTAGTGGTAGGATGTATACAATTATTTCTAGTAATATAATGATTAGAAAATGTTTCAAGGATGAAATGTATGGGTAGGACCATTAAATAGTAGCTTTGACGAGGAAGGAGTTATCTGGTTATTTATTTTATAAAACAAAATTTAAAACTTTTTGCCATATTTCACAATTTCAGGGGGTCAGAAATATGAGAGAGGCCCCACCCAGGAGTCTTTGGTTCCATTGGTGCTAACCGAGGCCAAGTAATGGAAGTTATTGTTCTATTTTGAGAATTTTATACAGATGGTTACAAAATCCCTCTTTAGACACTCATCCTACCTGATATGAGTCCCCGTTATGCCAGGTGTCAGCTGGGGCAGGTTCCCGCGTGTAAGTTAGGATCCAAACCACCCAGAGAGAAGAGCTACACCATAGGAAATCCAGTCATACATTATTCAGTTCCAGAAAAGTGCGCGATGCAGAAGTGAAGTCGTCCTTTGTTCCCGCCCCCGTGCCTCCCCGACATCTGCCCTCTCTGTTCCTGCTTTATTTCCCATCTTCTCTCCGTGTGTCTTATACTCGTTTACATGCTTTTCTAATATTGAAATTTACTGTTGCCTTCTAAAGCTTCAGTAATCCGGTGTCAGGAGAATAAGCACCTTCCAAGGGGAAACTCAATTGTGGGGAGGAATTTCTTGTGTTTCCTGTTGCACCCGTGTAGTTAGACATAATCAGGAACTGGGGTCCCAGCACGTCAAGGCGTTCTGACCCGTCTGCCTTACCTCTGCGCTACAGTTTGATAAGTATGCCCGGCTTGCCCTGGGCAGCTCAGTGCTGCCACTTGGCTCCTGCCATTCTGAAATCAAATCACATCCACAGCATTTAACTCTTCTAGTAGAGCAACTACCATCTCACTCTCAGGTCTGGCGTAGAGAAGAGTGATGATGGTGTACATCAAAGATGCCGGTACTTGCCTCTTCGAATGGTCTCTGGAGGGCGTAGTAAAGGGAACCTGTCTGGACTGTTCCGATATGGTTTCGTGTGGCAATCCATCCCAGCACTCCCATTTCCTTAAGCCTTTGAGTACCCTCCTTTATAATAAACCAAGGAATATCAGGCATCTTCAGCTTACACACAGTGTTCTTTCTTCTGATTCATATTTCTACCAACAAACCAAATAAACCGTTTGTGTCTTTTTTTTAACTTTATAAGCTGCAATATTAAATCCAGAAGATCTGCTCAATGGGCCCATATTAAAAGACCCATTAAAAGACCCAGCCTGATCTGGATATATATTTCTTTTCCCATTGTTTCACACTCTTAAAATTCATTCCCGTACTTGTTCCCTAGACCCCTGCTTATAAGAATCAGAAAACTCCAGAATTTATTTTGGGGGTGTATTGCACCTCTTCATGCGTCCCAGTGTGGGTGTCACCCGCAGGGGTTGTCTGAGACTTGATATTGATTGTGTGTTAAAAGGCAGGTCCTGAGCAGCGTCAGCATCCTCATAGCCAGTGACTACATGAGGGAGTGTCTTTACTGTTTCCGGGATTAGTTCTCCCAGGTACAAGTGGAGAAGTCAATATCACAGGAAGAAAGGATGGAAATGCCTCTCCTGCTGAAGGCGAGGAATTTTCTTCTTGTGGCAAAATAATCCCTTCAGGATTTGAGTTCCTCACCGTCTTCCTGCTCCTCCCATGTATCTCCATCTCAATTAACAGAGTGTTATTCTTTCCCAATCGGTGCCCTCACTTTAACTGCAGATACCCTTTCAGGCTGAGCACTGACCTGACACTATAGTTCAGCTAATCTGATTATGAGGTTGATTCTAGCAGCTTCAGCCATATGGCTTAAGGAAATAATATTCTCCTTCAGGCCACACTTAGAAGCTTGCAAGTTATTTATGTTTGTCTGGAGCCCAGAACTGGAATCCTTGAGCTCACTGTCCCCTTTTATTGCGTTGTCCACATGCTGGGAAGAATTTAAATTGTTGAGGAGTGTCTGGAGTTCATTTCTTCACTAGTTAGTCCAAAAGATGCTAACAGTAATTTGTCAGCATTACCAATCAAAAATTTTTGACGTTTCCAAACATAATCAAATATGTTATATATAGAATCACCAAATTCCTCACATTTCATGAGTGAAGACTTAGGGTAATCAAAGGGTGATGCACTTCCTCTATTAATTGAAACCATTCACATCATAGGCTATTAGCTCTCCTTGCATTATTAGGAGGAGGAACCACAGCAACTTTAGGCCTTGTAAAACTACATAGCCAATCCCAAGAACCACCAAAAGCCTTAGAAAGAGCCATTATTATACTTCTGTCTCTGAAGAACCACTCCTAGTACCAGAATATACATTGGTTGAGACTCTTAGGCAGAATTAACAGAATTTAGAAGCAAGGGGGTTTTATTTGGAGGGCTTACAAGTCCAAGGAGAGAGAGAGAGAGAGAGAGAGTCCAACACCGTGACTTGCACGTGCGAGAGCTGGAGGGCGTGATGGCTGTTTAGGCATAAGACAGAAGTATACCTGTCTGAGGCTGTAGACCTGTTGGGGAAGTCTGCTGCAGATAGCTGTTTGAAAAATAGCAGTGAAGGGTGGTGAAGACAGGAGACTGGAACGAATCTGTGAAGGAAATTGGCGATGTATAATTAAGAGCAAGTCAATGTCTGGGGACGATCCCGAAGGCCAGGGCTTTCCCGGAAAGAGCTGTGCCGATATTTCCTCTTTCTTTTTTCAAATTTAGTTCAAGTAGCCAGTTGGCCACTCCATCTGGGGTTGGTGTTCTTCCCTCGTTCACGGGCACACCAGTCTTTCACACACACTCACATGCATTACCCTGGGTGGTTTCTAATCTCAAGTTGACATAATCCCTCTCCCTGCAAAGTTCCCAACAGCTGAAGCAGCAGGCTGTGCTCAGCATCTATTCACATTGTTTAAACACTGCTGATTCATTTAGACAGCACGTTCTTTCTGTACTAACACACTCATGTACATCTAGTAGGAATTCTGTAGGTCATGTACTAAGAAATGGGTAATTTCAATAATGCAAAGCAAAATATTTAGTTTAATCTGACTTACACATAAAAACATTTACTATTTTACTTAAAAGGATATTTATGGAAGATATTAGAATTTAGGGTTCTGTAATCAAGGTTCAGTAACATTATCGAGAAGTAGTTTCCTTTCATCTTTCAGTCATCCTGCTGGTGGCTTTCTGTCGGACTGATAGAATGGCTGCAACATTTTCAAACACTGGATCTAAACACAGCTGTGCTCACAAGAGAGAAGGCTTACTCTCCACAGTGTCCCAGGAATCAGGCATCTCTAAGACTGTCCCAACAGACTTCCCCTTCCTATCTATTGAGTACAATTGAGTCATTGTCTATGGCAATGCAATCACTTTTAGAAAAAAAAAATCCAGCCTATTTCTGAAAATGAAGACTGTATCTTTTCCCATTGGAATATTACTTTTTCCTTGAGAAGGAATAGATGGGCACACATAATCACGCTTGTGTCAAAAAAGTAAGAGTTGAGAAAGGATGCTAGTGGGACACTCAGTAGCATCACACTCATGCCAGCCACTTCCAAGGTCTTCTCCAAAATGTGCATGTGCAGTATGTACAGTTTAAACTTCCATGACTAATTATAAAGATTCCCACCAAACATCTTTACCATCTTTGGTATATTATACATTGAGTTATTAATAATCTCTAGAGTATGGATTATTTAATTACTGCTGTACTTTATCTGATTAGTTTTGGTGTTTTTGGATATTCAATATTTCTTTTATATGAGTTGTTTCTCCATTCTTTTGATCATTTTTTATATTGAGTTACCTTTATCTTAGAAATTTGTAGGAAATATTTATGTTTTTATACTCTTTGAATATAGTTTGTAAATATGTTCTCTCAGTCTGTTATCTTGTTTATATGAACTATAGATTCTCAAGTTACTGAAGAGCAAGGTTAGGGAAAAATGGAAAGATACCAAATGTGACAAGATTCAGGAAAATCAAAGTTTGAATTTTAGAAGCAGACCTATTCTGTGTGCAACAGAAGATAAGCTACAGAAATGGAAAGAGAAGCTTTGGGGTTTCTAACTTATTGAGCATCTGCTATAGGCCAGTCTGTTTTAGGTATTATATTTTAAGTGAATTATGGCAGTTCACCACTGCAATTATTTTGTGAAGTAAGAGCTATTATTACATTCCATAATTGAAGCAGAAGAAAGGGAAGTTGTACAAAGAAAGAGCACAAAATGGGTAGTTTCTCTCCAAGTTACCCTGTGAGTGAAAGGTTGACTATAATTTGAATTCATGAAGCTGGCCCCAAGGCCTGTGCTCTTGTTTACTGTCTATATAATATCTCGTGCTCGCCATTATGGTGGCAAGCTTTGGGGGAGAACAAAACAAAAGCCATTGTCAAAGCCTTCTCCTATATATAGGTGTTAGCGATTGTGTGAATTTAGTTTTTTTAAATCAAGATCTCAATTTTAAATGTTAATAGAAGGCATGTGAATTATGAAGATTTTCTTTTCTTTGTTTCAAAATCACGTACTTTCTTTCTTCCCTCTTTTTCTCCCCTTTCTTATTTCCTTTGTCTTTTCCTTCCTCCCTCCCTCCCTCCCTCCCTCCCTCCCTCCCTTCCTTCCTTCCTCCCTCCCTTCCTCCCTCCCTCCCTCCCTTCCTTCCTTCCTTCCTTCCTTCCTTCCTTCCTTCCTTCCTTCCTTCTGTTGTTTCCCCTTCCCTCTTTCCCTTTCCTCCCTTCTTTCCAAAAATCTTCAGTCGATTTGAATATGTTCTGAGGCTTCTATGTTAAACTCTATAACAATAGTGATTTTGTCTGGTACAAGTAGAATCCATTAGCCGCTTCAGAGGTGAACACAGACAATTGACTTACATAATCACAAAGTAGCTAAATTCATCGTTAGAGGTGACATTCTGTCCCTTCTTTTTAAGGTGCACTGCTATCTCCCTTTGCGTTTAGGAAAGTGAAAAAAATATTAAAAGCCTGTGAGTGCCCAGTGCCTCCCGTAAACAGCATTCCCTCTCCAATTAAAGAAATTGTTTTTCTTTTCTTTATCATTTTTCCCTTAATAAAAATTCCTGACACTTTTTGGTTCTAAAAAAATTACAGTAAAAAAAGAAAACTGAAACTAATAAATAGGAGATGAAAGTGTCCTTCGGCATGAAGAGTCAGAGCAAGCATGACAGAGAGTGGAAATGCCACCACGCTTGTCGCGCACATTTGGCCTTTTAACTTCCAGCTCATCTGTCTGATGCAATGGTTTCATAGTTGCTCACTAGTTGTAAAAAAAAGTAAGTAAGAAAAAAAAGTCACATGTGGGTAAAGGAAAGAGACACAGCCTTCTTGTGTGTCTCAACTAAGACAGACTACGAGTTACATCCAAATCTTCCCTAGCGTCTTTAGAAGTCATCATGGTGGATGTAGTCCACCAAGGCAGGCTGATGTGCTACCAGCCTCTGCCACACAACCTGGCTCAGGTCCTAGAGGATACTGTCAAACTCATTGGGTGAGGAACACCAATCAGGAAGATTTGGCCTAAGCTTTTTTTTTTCTCATAATACCTCAGTAAAAATGGGTGGTATTAAGGCTCAAGTAACTCTCTTTTTCTCAAGTGTTATTATTTCCTACCCTCCCGCCCCCTTTCTTAGTCCTTGTCCCTTGACACAAATGACCTCCCACTTCCTCTCATCTCTCTGGCTTGGTTCTTTTACTCATTTATACTTTAGGTTTCTCATATTAGATAAACCGTGTGGTATTTAATCTCCTGGGTTTTATTCACTTCACCAAACATAATTGTGGCAAGGCTGCCTCCAGTTCCTACAATTTACTCGAATCTCTTGATGGGCATTTTGGCATCTTCCATGATTTATCTATCTATTATGAGTCACGTTGCTATAATCATAGGTATATATGTGTCTGATATATGATGCTTTTAACTATTTTGAGAAGGATTCCAGAAGAGGTTTATGTAAGTCAAATGAAATATCTATTTTCTGTTTTTTTTTTTTTTGAGAAATCTCCATACTGATATCTTATAATGGCTGTGTCAGTTAGCAATCCCACTAGCATTATAGAAAAGTACCTTTCCCCCCAACATCCCCACCATTATCTACTGCTACTTCAGTTCTTGATAATAGAAATTTTCACTGGGGTAGGGTGGAACCTCAGTGTTGTTGCAATTCACATTTCTCTATTGGATAATGATGGTAAACATTTTTAATGTATTTGTTGACCATTTGTGCTTCTTCTAAGGGCTGCCTGTTCATTGCCCATTTTTGGTTCGGTCTTTTATTTTTTGGAGTCTGGTTTTTGTTGTTGTTGTTTGTTCTTTGTATATTCCTCATAGTAGCCCTCTTTCTGTGGAATAGACGACAATAATTTTCCCATTCTATCAATTCTCTCTTCACTCTGTTGATTGTTTCCTTTGCTATACAGAAGCTTATTAATTTGATATAGCTTCAGTTGTGATATTTGATGTAATTTCTTGCGCAACTGGTGCCATCTTGAGAAAGTCCTTGCCTATGCCTATGTTTTCAAACTTTAATAATTTTTTCCTCCAGCGGGTTCAGTGTCTTATCAGTTAGATTTATTTTCCATTTTAATTTAATTTTAGCAGAGTAAAAGATGTGGGTCTAAATTCATTCTTCTGCAAGTGGATAAGCATTTCTTCCAGCACCATTTGTTAAAGAGGCTGTCTTTTCTCCAGTGTGTGATTTGTTGTCCCTTCATTAAAAATCGGATAGCTGAGGAAGTTTTCAAAGTTTTCTCTGCATCCTTGTTTCTGTTCCATTAGTCCACCTGTCTTTCCTGTGCCTATTTTTGTGCCAATATCACAAATACACACACACACACACACACACACACACACACACACGTATTGCTTCGATATCTAGAACCATGATACAATTATTTTGTCTTGTTACTCAGAATTGCTATGGCCATTCTGGGTCTCTGTTGGCTGTATGTGGATTTTAGGATTGTTTTTCAAATTCTGTGAAAAAATGCAGAGGATATTTTAATGGGAAATGCACTGCATTTATACATCAGTTTTGGTAGTATAGCCTACCCTCCCCCCGCCCCCCCCCCCTTTTTTTTTAAAGACAAGGTCTTGCTCTGCGATCCAAGCTGGTCCTGAATTCACCATGGCACCCAGGATCACAGCAATCCTCCTGCCTCAGCTTTCTGAATGCTGTTATAACAGGTATGTGCCACCATGCCTAGCTTATGTGGTGCTGTGGAACCAAACCCAGAGTGTGGTGCTTTCTAGGCAAGTACTTTAACTGCTATGTCATTCTTTCAGCCCCAGTATAGCCATTTTGACAATATCAGTTCTGTATATTCATGGATAGGAGATGTCTTTCTATATTCTAATGACTTTGATTTTTTTCCATTTTATTGATATGTACAAGTGCAAAATTTAAGGTTTACAATGAAGTTGAGCATTTAGTGCACCTGCTATCTTGTCAAGGTGACAAGTACTTTCCCACTCATCTTTTGTTCCTACCCTTACCCACCCCTCTCTTCCTCCCCGCCCTACCCCCCTGGTTCACTTTGTTTTTCGTTCTAAGTCCCATAAGAGTTGTGCTCTGGGTCTCTCATACCAGAGAGACCATTCGATGTTTCACCTTCTGCTTCTGACTCACTTCACTAAGCACGATGTTCTCAAGCTTCTTCACTGTACAGGTCCTTCACTTTCTTGATTGGGTTTATTCTAAGGCACTTAGTAATTTTGAGGCTAGTGAGGATGGGATTGTTTTCTAATTTCTTTCTCAGTGATTTTATTGAAAGTGTACAGGAATACTGTTGACTTGTATTAATTCTGTATCTTGCAACTTGGCTACATTTGTTAATCAGTTCTAAAAATCTTATGGTGAAATTTTTGACGTCTCCTATATAAAGGATTATGTAATCTGCAAATAAGGCTGGTTTAATTTCTCCCTTTCCAATATTTACTCCCTGTAAATTCTCTTACCTAATTCTCTATCTAGGGATTCGAGTACCATATTAAATAGGAGTAGTGAGATTGGACACCCTTGTGTTGCTCCTGACTTGACTGGAAACGCTTTCAAATTTTCCCCATTTTGCATTATGTTTGTAGTAGGTTTAGCATGAATAGCTTTATAAGCTTGAAGCAAGGTCTTCTTATACCTGTTTTCATCAAAGTTTTTTTAACCTTCTGTCAATCATTGCCAAAATATTCTCTTTAAATCAAGAAGTGTTTAATGACTTACCCATAGTTGCTTATTTGTTTTAGTTGTATTTTCTTCTTTCCTAAATAGATTTTAATTTTTGTAAGGGCCAAGGAATGTGTGTGCGTGCATGTGGTGTGTGTATATATGTGTACTAAAAAGCACTTCTTCCTTCCACCTGTTCTCAGCAGCAACAATAATTACTTCTGTCTCAATTATACAACCCATAGTATTTATTCTTATTCCCTATGCTTAAGTGTAGATAGGCCCCATCAAAATTAGACAGGTAATTATAGCCTGAGTATTAGCCTGAGTATGGCTGTAAACAGACTCTCAGAAATGTTCTCCTGATATTTGAGGATATTACTGTGATAGTATTGACTTAATCAAAATTCAATTCTCCAGAAAATTTTAACATACACTAGCACACAGAAGGTATAACAAAGTCTTAAAATAATTTACTTTAAAGTGTTGTTAAACCTCGAGTGTATGACACATACTGTCCTTGGTGCTGTTGATAATACAGAATTAAATGAGACCTGGCTCCAGCTCATGAAAATCTGCTCTGGGGTAGAAGACAGACAGAGACATAAATAACTCTTGATGAGACAGTCTGTAATGAATACAACCTTGACGAATAAATAAAACATCATGAGAGCATCTACTATAAGCACACTTACAAAGGCATCAAATCACTCAGAATCCACATTATGCTATGTAAATATGCATTTCAACTACTATACCGTGGCTTCTTTCACATATAGAAATAAACACAAATCTATGTAGTCGTTGGCCTTTCTTCCAAAATTATCTCTTCACAAAACGGTGTTCTAAGTTGATATGAAAGGTCTTTGGAACTCGACTGCTAAATCAGCATCTCTCTAGGAATGACGTTTTCTTTGATCCTGTTTGTTCATTCTCTATCATTCCACCACTCTCGGCTTTGCCCACCCTTCCCTATCTTCTCCCATGTTCCTACATCTCCATGTCTTTCTTGTCCACTTTAGCCTGTACCTGAAGTCTTCTGCCAAAAAAGTGTTTTCTTTTCCTGAATTATTTTCAACTGATAAGGGCAGTAATTTTATTTTGAGGGCAAAATATCACAAGGGCAGCTGTTTCCTCAAAATAAGAACTTCTGTTTGGTTAGTGCTGGATCTTAGAAACAGCAACAGGTGAGTTCCTTCCATTTGAATGCTCCAGGAAACATTAACAAAGGTATTGGTCTTTCTCAATAGTTAGCAGGTGGCAACGAACTCACAATTTTGACCAGTGGGTAATAGACATATAATAGAAGATAAATAATCATTGATTGCGAATTAAATTCACTCTGGTGGGATCAACACAGTGAAAATATGCAAACACCCATTCTTTCTGATTGGTCTCTTGCAATTACTTATTACTTTGTTTATTTTCAGTATCTCTTTTCATTCCCATTGCAGGACTGCAAGGCAGTCTAATTCTGGAGAATTCACTTTTCACAAAAAAAGAGCCTAACTTCCAGGCATGTCAAGTGATGTGATGGGTATTTCTGATACAGGACTAGAATAGAATACCTGGACTTTGGATTCCAAAGCTACAGTTCTTACCTTCAAACCTATATGTGGTTACTAGATTCCAACATCTAGAAATTGAAGAGACAAGCTGTCATTGCTTGAAGTTATGTGATAATACTTGATTTCATATTTTAAAATGCTTATGATTTAAAATCATCATTAACATTCAAAACTAACTTTTTCCTCACTATTTCTTCCTTCAAAATGTGCTCTCCTGATTTTGATGAGGAAGGAAATATTGTAGCTGGGGTTGCCTTGTAGAAGTCATGCTTCATCAAACAAGCATGACATGGGAGTTGGAGGAGCCTCGGTGGAGGAAAGGGAGCCCTCCTCATTAATAAAAGCAATTAGTGCGTCCCCAGCTGAGCAGCCAACTCGCCCAGGGTGTTCTCAGTGCACTGCAGGCATCTGAGTGCAGCCTGTTAACTGGACAAGTTATTCTTAGTAGGAAACTAAATATTGTCATTGATTTTAATTGTCCTCTCTTCCTCCCAACCCGTAATTCACAGCTGTTTATGCTGGAAGGGAAAACTGGTTGTTCGGAGAGTTTCTACTGGGTCCAGCATCTAAAAAAGGCAAAAGCATCTGCATATTGAAAATTCAAACCAGCATATTTAATTTCTATTAATACTAGAATTAAAACTTCTGTACTTAGAGATTTAATTTGAATGAATCTTACCTGAAGAAAATCAATATCAGAAGTAATAGTCAAATTATTGATATGTTCTATTAGCTGCCTTAAAATAAAAAGTTGTAGGACAGCAAGCTTAATTTAAGATGGAAAAATATGGAGGTTCCCAATGAGAGTAAGCGTAGGATCTCCTAGCCGCAGGGACCAATGGATCCATAGAGGTTGGAGAACTGCCCACATTCCCCGATCTTGAAAAATTCCTCATTACTGACCAGAGAAGGGTTTCTGCAGCCCTTTCAGATGCCAAGACTGACGCTTTCCAGTTTTTAACAATAAGCTCATTGCAAACTCATAGCGGAATAAAGAGGAAAAGAAAAATGTCATATCGGTCACACATCCAGTCCTCCTGGACAGCAGGAGCATGAGTCATTGCTGCCCAGAGCCCAGCAGTAGCTCTAGCGACTGAAGAGCTGTGCTGGGTGCTCTGAACTCTGCGCTGCTCTCCGCGGCTCCTTCGGCCTCTGCTAATGGATAAGGCTCCTTTATTCTTCTTTCTGTGAGTCTCAATTGTAGCTTTTACTTTGTTTTGATTCCTCCCTATTGCCATGGGGCTCAACTCTCCTACACGAGTGTGGTAAATTTTTGTCATTTTCCTTGCTATTGAGCATCTCATCAGCAATCTCCTTCCTATTCTCTCTGCTAAGTAATCTCTGAGCACGTGTCATCTTCAGGCCAATAATGCTTCCCCTGCGTCGCAGAGATTTAGGGTTCTTGGTCCTGCTTCTCTTTGCCTCTGAGAACCTAAGGAGTGAATACAGACTTCGATTTTCCCAATACAATCGTTTCTTCCTAAACTCTGAAGCCGGAACACTTAATACAAGAATTTGAGAATGGTTAGAGGCCGGCTTATCTCCCCTAGAGTCACAGGTAGAGTGCATCGCGCGCCTCTGCACGGCCTCCGCTCTCGCTCCTTTCCCTGACTCTGCGCCTGCTACTCAGCTCCTTGGGTCTTCTCTCCACCTCGTAGAGAGATCCGTCCAACAAACTGTCTTTTCTTGTATTACAAGGTAAGAATACTGGGTCTGGGGATGTTTTCTGCTTTGTTTGCTGTACTCAGCGCACCAAACAGTGCTCTTTGAGTGGGGGTGCTCTAGGAGTGTTTATTACATGAATGAATAAAAAGGGAAATGCTAATTTCTGGGCTTCAATCAAGTTTCCGTGTTGCAGTGCAGAAAGAGGAACAAAAACCTGGTATATTTGCGATGCTGAGGCTGAGACTGAAACTGAGAAGGACCGATTATCAGGATTCATAGGGTACCATATTAGAGAGGAGAAAGATATGCAGAGAGAAAGATTCAGAGATCTTCAGGAAATGCCTGAAATCATTCAGAAAACGCTTGTCTATACATGAAATTATGTCTTGAATAAAACTACTACTGTAGTCTAGGGCCAGCATAACAACCAGCACTAACAGTATAGCATTAATTTGACTTGCAAGTAACTTTAAATATGTTCCAGAAGTTCATTGTAATTCAAGTGAATGCAACAAACCTTACCAAAGAACAAAGTAAACTCTTGTCAGTGCTAGTACAGAAAACATTACCAGGCACGAAAGAAAATAGGAATTTATGACCTAAGTTAAGAAGAACAAAACTCACAGTAAGAAACAAAATTATGGAGAAATTAAGAGAAAACTTAAAGTACTCACTTAAAGGTATGCTGAATTACATAAAGGAACATAAAAGTGCAGCAAGGAGAAAAATTGAAGATTTGCTTACCATCGTTTTTTAACAATTTGATAATGATGTGTATCAAATAGAACTCTGGGAGACCTAAATTGAAATTAAAATATACAAAAATCAATTAAGTGCAAGTCACACATAGTGAAGATCAATGAGCCTGAAGGCAATAGAAACTAACTAAAATGAAATGGCAACGTGAAGAAAATGAAAAAGTAGGCAGTTAGTCAATTGTGAGACATTGGCTGTCTATTAAGTGAGAATCTAGAGAGAGAGGAAGAGGGTTGTGTGAAGAAATAAAAAGTAAATCTTTGTAAAAAGAAAATTATGAAAAGTATAAACTCGTGACCAAAGAATCTTTATAAGCTGCACACAAAACAAATATTAAGAAAACTATACTAAGACACATTATTATAACATTGTTAAAAATAATGCTAAACAAAAATATTTAAAACCATCAGAGAATATACTATGTTATGTATACAAAAAACAATGTAACATTCACAGTAGATTCCTCTTTCAAAAGAAAAAAAAATAAAGTTGTATGTTTTGAATCTTGGAGGATATGACCAACCTATAATTTTATCTGCAAAAATAAATGCCTTTGGAGAACAAAAGTTAAATCAAGACTTTTCAAGACTAGCAGAGGCTGTGAAAATTTATCACCAGTAGTCTTAAATTATGAGAAATGTAGAATGAAATCTTCAAATTGAATGAAAATTATCCTCAGACAAAATTTAAATCTACATACAGACATAAAAAGCAATAAAAGTATCTACTTAAAACATATTTTTCATTTTAATATTGCTATAAGATGAATTCTAGACAAAGTAGGCAAATTTCTAAAAGACATAGGGGTAGGCAAAGACTTTCTTGACAAGTCATCAAGAGCAAAAGAAATTATCCCCATTAATAACAAATGGGATCTTGTCAAACTAAAAAGTTTCTGCACAACAAAGGAAACTATAAACATTGTAAAAAGAGATCCAACAGACTGGGAAAAAATATTTACCACCAACATCTCAGATAAGAAGCTTATAACGAGAATATACAGGGAACTAAAGAAAAGTAAGCCTACCAAAATAAAGGATCCTATTGAAAAGTGGGCAAATGAAATGAAGAGATAGTTCACTCTGGAAGAAATGCAAAAAGCCAACAGATACATGAAAAGATATTCAACATCTCTAGCCATAAGAGAAATGCAAATCAAAACAGCTCTAAGATACCATCTCACCCCAGAGAGAATGGCCTATATCAACAAGTCCAATAATAATCAGTGCTTGCGTGGCTGCAGGGAGAAAGAAACCCTCCTGCACTGCTGGTGGAAATGCAAAATCATACAACCGCTTTGGAAAACAGTATGGAGTTCTCTTAAAAGTCTAGAAATAAATATCCCCTTCGATCCAGCAACACCCCTCCTGGGAATATATCCAAAAAAGACCAAAACAACAGATAACAGAGATATATGTATACCCATGTTCATAGCAGCACAAATAACAATAGCAAAAATATGGAAGGCACCAAAATACCCATCAACAGACCAGTGGATACACAAAATGTGGTAGTTATACACAATGGAATACTATACATCAATAAAGTCCAATAGCGTGGAGGCTTTTACAGGCAAGTGGAAGAAACTAGAGAACATCATGCTCAGTGAAGTGAGTCAGAAGCAGAAGGTGAAACATCAAATGGTCTCTCTGACATGAGAGACCCAGGTCACAACACCTAGGGAACTTAAGAGGAAAGACAAAGTGAAAGAGGGGAGTAGGTTGGGGAGGAGGGAGGGAGGGGTGAGTAAAGGGAGGGACAAAAGAAGAGTGGGAAAGCCCTTGTCACCTTGACAAGATACATATGTGCACAAAATGCTCAACTCCATTGTAAACCTTGAATTTTGCACGTATACATATCAATAAAATGGGGGAGAAAATAAGATGAATTCTAATACAAAATAATTTGAGGGTTTACAGAATATGTATAAGAAAAAGACATTAAAATAGCGAAATCAAAATGAAACTCAGAGGTTGGAATGACAGTATATTATTAAAATATTCATGCATTATATATTTTGGAGTCTAACAGTACTTAAAGATACACTGCAATAAGTTAAAATGTATATTATAAACCCCAAAAGAACAATCAAATAGTGAAACAAAGAAGGTACTTAAAGGTCAATAGTAGAGATACAGTGCAATAATTATAAAAGTTCAAGGAAACTTTAGAATTCTAAGAGAAGATACTTGAAGAGGGGGAAAAAAACAAGTGGATCAAGTAGAAAGTAAATAGCAAAATTGTGGTTTTAAATGAATTCATGTTGAGATTTATATTAAATGTAATTGAGCTAAAAGTATCACAGAGACCCTAATAACAACTCTTATGGAACTTAAGAAGAAAAACAAAGTGAAACGGGGTAGGGCGGGGAGGGAGGGAGGAGCAGGTAGAGGAAGGGACAAAAGGAGAGTAGGAAAGTCTGTCACCTTGACAAGATATGCATGTGCACAAAATCCTCAATTTCACTGTAAACCTTAAATTTTGTACTAATACATATCAATAAAATGAGAAAAAAGTATCAACTGATGTAAAGATTGTTTCAATTCTATTTTAAAAGACCCAACCAGATAGCATTTACAAGATATATATTGTTTACAAGAAAATAGTTTTAAATTAGGAGTCACCAATAGTTTAGGAAATGAAAAAAGATATGCTATTCAAACATTGTAAAGGAATTCTGGAGTTTTAAAATTAGAATTAGACAAAGAGGAATTCATATCAAGGAATATAATAGAAATAAAGGATATTTAAGGAAATTGGTTTAGTAACTAGATGTGATACTATATGCACAAGTATATTAAAAATAAAAACTAATATAAATTAAATGTGAAAAAACATAATTTGGTTTGGATATTTTTGCCATTTTCTGCTCTGTAAATGGAACAACTGGCTGAAATATCAAACACGTAGCCATTGGGTTTAATTTAGTCAAAATCAAAGACGTTGTCCAACAGCAGCAGAATGTGTATGCTTTGCAAGAACATGGTGATATTGCCACCAAAATAAACCATAATCTGGCTCATAACACCAGAGTTAGTATATTTTTTTTAAAAATTAATCTACAGAAAACTTTCTGTGACCACAAAACTAAATGCTACCTGTTTAGGTCTTTTAAAATAGAATTAAAATCAATGAATGGTTATGACAGCACCAAAGTATTTTTAAATGGAATATTGTATTTCTAAATAATTTATGATAAATTTTTGAAAATGAGAAATTAGAAAATAATGAGTAAAAATAAAATGCAAAATATCAAAATTGGTAGACTGTAGCTAATGTTTCATGAAACTGTATAGTGTTTAATCCTTACATTAAAAAAGAGAAAATTTTCAAAATAAATGATTTAAGCTTTCTCACAAAAGTAAAATAAATAGAAAAAAATTATACACAAAGAAGCACAAGGAAAACAGAGTGAAAATAACAGAGAATGCAATGAAATAGTGACAGTAAAAAAGTCAATAAAAGTAAAAAACTAGTTTTTAAAAAAATCAATAAAACTAATAAATTTGTAGAAAGACGCTCTAGATTATTTTCTTTCTGGAACGAAGAAAGTGACATCATTACATATTTTCCAGATGCAAAAAAATTTAGAAATAAAGAATATTTAATAAAAAGCTTATTGCCAATTCTACAACTTAGATTTCATTAAAATTGATTAACTGATTAAATTCAAATACTTTGAAATATAAGAATAATCAAAATTCGCTTAAGAAGAACATAACCTCAATAATTTTGTCTCTATTCCCTAAAACATGAGAAATGAAGTTAAGCTTTCAGCTAGCTACAGATAGCAACTTCAGGCAGAGTCTGATCGACTCTCTCAGTTAGGGAGGAAGAATGTTCAGAGACACAAGGCTAGTTAGAGACCATTGGACTGAATACCAGGAAAAAGAGAATGTAAAAAAACTTGAGTAAAATTCTCTATTGTGTATTGAGTTGATTACTGGTTAGTTCACAAATGTAAGAAACTTACTAAAGATTGGCAAAAGAAATATGTGAATGAATAAAAGTAATAGTATTCAAAACTCATATAAGACTGGAAATCGTGCCTGTTCTTGCCCCCAGGGACTTGCAGAACCTCATGATTCATAGGATGTTGGGTAGAATATACAAGAGTCTTCCTTCAGTATGAGGACGTAATTAGACCCAAGCTATGACGCTTATTCTTTAAAATTGCAAACTAAGCTCAAAGGGATCAAATGATTTCAAAGTAACTTAACTTGTTCTAGGACACAGGTCAAGAATATTTACAAAGATTCAAAATTATACAACATTATAATATTGGTAAAAAGCACATTTGTTACCCAATGAACATTTTTTCATAAAGAAGCAAAAGCAGAAACTGACCTACCTGCCAGAAGAGAGAATGTCAATCAAAACTGTCCCAGAACTCACATAGAGTCACATAGGACACTAATGCATGTATCATAACTCTGTTCTTGAAGTTCATAAAAGACATGACATGACACATGAGTTATTAAAAATGAACTAACTTCTAAATATGGAAACCATAATGTATATATTTAATAGAAAAAATGCATGAGAAACCCAGGTCCCAGATCACAACTATCTCACAGAACTTAAAGTGGAAAATAAAGGGAAAGGAGGAGGGGGGGAGGGGGTCGTGGGAGTGGGTAGGGGTGGACTGAAAGGAAGGCGGGGAAGGTCTTGTTACCTTGACTAGATATGTATGTGCACAAAATGCCCAAAAACCAATGTAAACCTTAAATTTTGCACTTATACATATCAATAAAATGGGGGAAAAAAAGAAAAATGCAGTGGACAAGATTGGAGGGAAGGTAAAACTTTGCAGAAACAAAGATTAAAAGATTAGTGAACTTAAAAATAGCAGCAGATATTACCAAAATAAAATATAGAAGCAAAAAAGATTTTAAAAAGATCAATGATCTATGAGACAGCTTCAAGTAGACACACGTGCACACACGCGTGCACACACACACACACACACACACACACACACACACAATTTTAGCCTCTGATGGGGAGGAAAGAAGGAGACTTCTCAAAAAATATTTCAATAGTGGTCCCAAAAATTTACATTATATAAAAACTATAAACTGACAGGTCTAAAAGAAGTTCAATAAACCCAAGCTCAAATTTAATGGAAAGGGAGGAGAATGCCGGAGTAGATTCACTTATTTATACATTAACAAAGCTTCAAAAATAATTTAATGAATAAAGAACTGCAATTTCACAAGCTCACCATTCTACTTTTTTCTATATTTGCTGAAAGTAGACTGACCTTCATTATCCAGGGAATATGTGTACTGGAGAATGGGATAAACCCTGAAGCAACATGGAAGTTTGGTGCTGTTCCTGAGTAAATACTTATTTCAATCACTTAGAAAAATCAGTGTTTGCTACCCAACAAAGTGGAACTTATGTTTTAACATAATGAAAATATTATTTTAATCAAATAATATTGGATTAAAATTTGCTTCTTGGAAAACTCAACAGGATGTTAAATCCATTCAATAATTATTCTTCAACTAAGAATATAGTTTAAATATTTACCTTCAATAACTAGAGAAGAAATTACTAATGGGTTATTTTTAATGGCATTACTGTAATATAGTTCACTAACTGAAAGTGTACAGTTCAGTTGCCTTATGTGTATTCACAAAGTTGTGCTTCCATCATCACAAATAATTTTAGAATATTTCATGCATCTGCCAGTCACATTCTTTGGCTCAATGGTTAATGGACATATTTGCATATTTTAACTTCTTTCCCGTTGCTTTCCTTTTCATTTGTCTTTCTACTAGGCACAGGAAATGTAGATAAATGTTATTATGATTGTATTGATGTTAGGTAGGAAGTGAATAGTCAGAAATCCTAACTCAAATGGAATCCTAACTCAAATGGAATCCTTACAAGGAATAGGTATGCAGTTTATTAAAATGCAAAGGACAGTGACATTGTATAAGCAGCAGGGCCTGGGATGGGTTGTTCTTTTTTTTATTTTGCATAGATTTGGAAAGATGTATGTGATCATGTTAAGCAACAAAAAGAAGTTAACTATAGTTAGAGTTTGACATATCTGTAGTTGATTGGGGTTACAATCCCCTCTTTCAACTCACACCTTTATTTCTCTTTTGAAATGATTTTCCACTCACTGTGTATTATCATTGAAGGAACCAGCTCCCACTAGAGAGACCATAGAAGCCAACCTATCCCATTCCTAACTGGGGCTACTGAGGAGTAAACATGATGAAAAGTCCTTGAATCGTTGGGCAAATTACTGATTTTTTGGAAGAAACAAATGGCGGTCATTAAACAGTAGCCACAGCACAATGTTTTGGATATATGGTGTTTAGGCTGCAGGGTTCCTTCTGTGTGCCTTGTTGTCCAGACTTCCAGGGACCCCTTAATCCTGCCTATGTGACAGGCCCAGCTCTTCGGACTCCAATAAATTTTGGAAACTCCAATATATTTCCAATAAATCATTTCATTCTAGGATATGCAGTTATTTTTAGTTTTTATAGCTTTAAAGAATAATTTGTAGAGCTCGCAGCCTTCTGTGTTGCTTTATTGTGGTTTGCATTCAGACTTCTCAAGAGAGAGACTATAATTGAGTTGGCCAACCACAACCCAGCAAGAAAGACCCCGATAAGGTACATATGTCTTGATGCTCCAAGCTTCAGGTCACTCTCTACCATACACATTTTGTTTTTGGGTCAACGACATCAAGAATCTGAACTGCTATCTAGCCTAGCCTAGTCCATTTCTTTAACAGAGTCACATACTGTTTTAGTCACTTTCTCTTCGTTGAGATACAATACCCAAGTACTCACAATTTAAAGAAGGAAAGGTCTATTTTAGCTTGCGGTTGCAGAAGATCTCTATTCATGCCCATGCATGGCCAGCTGGCAGTGATGGAAAGGCAAGGCAGAGGACAGCTGCTCAAAGTATAGCATGGGAAACAAAAAGTGACTGGGCAGCGTCTTGGGAATTCGGGAAAGTTCTTGGGAGCAGTAACATCTCCATGCTCCAGCTCATGCCCCAGTGATCTACTCCTTCTGAACTGGCTCTATCTCTTACCAGCACAAGAGGTCATCAATACACTAATCCTTTGATCCAATTAACTCTCAGAATCCCATCATATTTCAAGTACATTCCAGATTCAAACCATAACACGCATTACCACCACATAAAGAGAGGGCTATAAATTGTAGGTATATGCCCTGCACTCAGGTGATCTGACCTCCTTATAAAAGGGCAATGTGGCCAGTTTGTGTCAAGTGTGGCCTCATCAGAACAGTATGGAAGTTCGGAAGACTTCACTTTCCGTGTCAGTGAATTCCAGCTGCTGTAAAATTCACATGGTGGCTCCTGAGAACTTCTACAAATGCCCTCTGGGTGAATCACAGCTAAGTTCTGTCCTCTGTCCTCACCTCCTTAATCACTACACTTATCTGCAGCTTTTAAGAGCTCCAGTTCTAACTCAGAGGCTGCAGGTCATTGCTCCCTGGTTTTGTCGGGCACTGTACAAAAGGTACAAATTGTATTCTCTGGCCTGGAAAGGAAGACAAGCTTACGTGTGGAGGGGAACAGGTTCACAGCACACTCGTTGATGCTGGAGAGCTTGCCAATAGGTGGGATATTTTGTTCCATTTTAAGGTAGTGGCTAGTCGGAAATGAAGACAAATGTCGCCGTGGTCCTTTTGTTTCAATCATGGTGTTGGAATGCAGATTAGCTTGCTTGCTGCTAGTTGCCATTCCGCCTTCATTCTAGGTGTAGCAATTCAGACTGTGACTCTGTGGGTGTCTGGCATAGGTGCCGGAGGCAAATAGTGCTTAAAGAATATATTATCAAATCCGTAGAGTAAGCATTTACCGGCTCTGTGCCTCTAAACCACAAAGTCCCTGTCCTCTATTCCTCCTGTGATGAATGCAGGCTCTTTCAAACATAAAAAGAGAGAAACTAAAATCCAATATGCATATCTCAGCATACCAGAAATAAAATGCTTAGAGGCAATTTGTCAGTGTTTATCAGCTGTGACCTAGAAAAATGCAACCATGGAAGTGTCTTTCTGTACATGTGTGGCAAGAAGCAAGCCCCTGCTTTTTAAATCCTTCTCTACCACAGTTAAAGTGGGGTAAAAGTGTCCCTGGTGGCATAATGATATGCAGGAAGTGCTCAGTGTCTGTAGAGAAAAGCAGTCCTGGAGGGTTTCCTGGGAAGAACGCAAAGGATCTAAAGACTGACCTAAACAACTTTTCAGACCCAAAATATATAGAAGAGCCTTTCCAGTGCCTTAGGAATTCCAGATCTGATGAGATATTTGAGGTCACTAGAAGCCTGAAAGGCCAATACCACTGCCAAAGGAGAAGGAATGTCACAGCAGAAAGATTCTCATAGACACTTCTCTTGATTCTGCACGAGCTCCTAGACAAATCCTCTCAGAAACAAAACCGCAAAGCAAAGTCATGACCTACAGATCAATTTTACTCAACCTGGTGAATTGTAGAGAAAATTATGTAATTATCCTTGGTGATCTTCTTTTAGAAAAGTAGTGTATCCACGTGTTCTTTAAGGCAGTATAGGCACAAATAAAGGACTGACTGCATTACATTCACGTTCTGTCAATTTCTGTATGAAGGAGTTGAATATCACCCATAGCACAGCAGGACACAAGAAGAGAAGTGGGGGATTCATGTACCATTGGGATCTTTTGTGTTGCTTGAACCAGAGGCAATTGCCATTACAGTTGCCTCTCACTAGATTTGGATACAATCTGTGGAGATAATGAGAGGAAAAGTGTGCTTACTTTTGAGCTTCTTATCCAGGCAGCCCGGGGAACTAGAGCACTACTAATCACCATTTATGGCGTAGCTGTAAATGGTGTTTATGGTGGCCTCCTGCAATCCTGGTGCTTGTTCTCTCAGAAGGGAGCATTTGTTGCTTCTGCCCTAAGGCCAAGATGGGGACATGACTACTCTAATTCCTAGTTTCTATTGCTTATGTTGCTACTGACTTCCGTAGAGTAAGTAGGGACAGTAAGGTCAGATTTGGGACATATGTAAGAGGAAAATTTAATAAGAGCTGCTGTGGGAATTAATCTGAGAATCGAGGGAAAGAGAATCCAGTAGACACATTTCTTCCATAGCCCACTCCTCCTGGTCTTCCCTCTCTTCTGCCACTTCCAAGTACTGAACACTTAGCCCAGTCTTCCTGCTCCCTTCCTTACAGTCCACAGAGACTCCGGTTCAGAGGCTAATACCAAAAGCTAGAGGCACAGCTGTAGCCATCTTCTGAGAATAATCACCCTGCTATAGATGAGTGTTTGTCCTTTCAAAACGTATAGATCTGAGTCCTAATCGCCAAAGTAATCATATTAGGAAATGAGACATTTGGAAGGTGGTTAGTCTATGGTACTGATGTTGCTGTGAATTGAATTGCTCCCAGATGAGGAAACCATCTTGGCTTTTCCTTTATTTAAAGGCACAGTGAGAGAGCAGCATTTCTCTAGGCACCAGGAAAAGGGCTCTCACCAGACATCTAATCTGCTCACACTTCAATCTGATCAGACTTTAGAACTGTGAAAAATACAATTTTATTATTTTTAAGCTTTCCAGTTCGTGGCATTTTGTTATAGCAGCCAGAATAGATTAATACACATCCACAAGAGAATCCTTGAGCCATTTTATTTAATTTTTACAGAAACCCATGTATTCAATTTATAATTATTATTCCCATTTTACAGGTTAGAAAAACGAAGCTGAAAAAGACTAGTTACTTGCATAAAGTCACTATCTATTATGTTGCAGAAATAAGGTTTAGAATGTGATTGAAATGCGGTAAAGACTCAAGCTTATCTGGTATCATGCACTGGGCAATTCAACCTCATACGCTACCTGCAATGACAGATACTGTTTGTGGGTGGGAAAGCACCACAGTCCTCCAAGGCCACGACCCCCTATCATGACCATAAAGATTGACCTTCACTCTGTAGCACACACAACACCAGCCTTCAGAGCAAGAGACTGCCTTCTTCTGTCTCCCAAAGATGTTTAGCTACCCTTCATTTTTCTAAGTATTTTCTTAAACCTATTGAGAGATTCAATGGGTATATTTTAGAAATCAAGAAAACACAAAAATATGTAGTAGAATTCTCAAAAACACAATTTTGGTCCCCGTTTGACCTGATCTGACATGCTACAGTCAAATAAAAATATTTCTTAAGGTTCCGGAGGATTTCCTCTTTTTCTGAGTCACAGCTTCACTGAAGCAGCCAAAGCCGATACCATCAAGAGCTTAACATCTCATTTTTCACATCTTTGAACAACAACAACAACAAAAACCCCTCTGAATTTAAATAATAGCTTAAAACTTATGGATTCAACATCTTTATGACATAAACTGTGTGCAAATATAATTCATGGACGTTGTTGAGTCATGTGACTATTTTTTGTTTGTTTTCTAGACATTTGATAGTTTTTTGTATCTTAAAGGATATTTGTTTGTATATATTTTATATCAATGTTTTATATGTACTTACTAAATTCCAGCAAATACTTGTTTAAATCCCTATACTTTGCTGAATATTATGATAGAGAATTTGCCTTTTCTATATGATTTAATACAAAAACTACATTAGAGATACATTATCATATCAGATAAGATCAATTTTATTTAAAAATTACATTTGTTTATTAGCTCTCTTAAGATTATTCAATGGTTAATAAACTTAATGAGGAATCTATAGTTAACAGAAAGTATATACATGAATATATGTATATGTGTAAAAGATATAAAGTATGTGTGCATATAATATTAGTTTGTATCTATACCACATGAAGCAAATAAACTTCCTATAATGAAGTATGCATTGTTTAGCTAAGTATAAAGACTATTATGCCACAATTTTAGCCTGAGGTCTCAAGCTTGAGATGGTGCTTCTTTATCTTTTATGCTGAAGATTATTTGGCGTCTGACATGTCCCAAGAAGTGTGTTAGATTCAGAGGACAGAGAAGAGAAAAGCAGGTGTAGTTCATACCCTGGGGCACTAGTCAACAAACAGAAGAACTGGCCTTTCATTTCTTTGGGGCAGTGGTCAAGCATCTTCAGCAGAATTGGCTATCCTAGTTACACTCACACCCAATTTCTTCAGAACTCAAACTTTATAATCAAGAATGAGCCTTCCCTCCACCACACCCAGCACTCTAGTGTGAACTTCTCTATCACTTGAGGATAAAGAAAGTGTAGTCCGGGAGAAGATGAAGAAGTCGCAAATAGCCTAGATCCAGCCCAGGAACTGAAAACCTGGAACAGAGAGCAGAAAAAAAAAAAAAAAAGAACACTCGTGAACATTGATGTAGTTTCTGTTTGTATAGCAAGATAATGACAGAGTAAGCCAGTTCTTGATAGAAATTTTATCTATAAAGGCCTATTGAGATCTTCATATTCAAACATGACACTTGACCAAATCTCCACCTGTGTGACTTTTCTGGTTTTCATTTAAATAATTTGAAGTTTTTAATGAAAACAATTTCAATTTCACTGAATAGGGATCCAAATATTTGACTTAGATGTTGATCTTCAACATTATTCAAGATGAAACTGCAATAGTCAGAGTTTTAAAAATAATGACAAGTTATATGGTAAATATGTTTAAAGAATGGTAAATGTGCCTAAAGAACATGTGTTCTGGCTGAAAGGCATCTTAGATTTTGGAATTAGAGAGGCTTTTAATTGGGCTTTGTACATTACATGGTATTCATGGCTAAAATGACATTTGTATTTCAGGACTGCTGTGAAAACATTTGTTTTCATAGTGAAACTACAACATAGCACACTCAACAAGTTACACCTAGTACATTAAAAGATATTCAGCCCTGGGAACCCTACAAACTGACTCATGACTCCCTTTTAAACCATCATAGTCTCAATTTTTGACTTATTTAAGTGAATTTCTTACTAAGCAATGTAAGCTTATTTTTTCCTTTACCTTCAGTAGAAATGAAATTGTTTTAGCAAATTGGCCATTCACCTCTGTGTGAGTGAAAACTTTGATTTCAGTTTTAAAGTATTGCTCTATATTTTGAATGATAAAAAAGATAAGCATAAAGCAGATCTCTTTGATCCACTATATCTAGTGTGAATGAGGGTTTTTTTGAAGTCTTTAAAAGTCTGGGCCAATCAAGTGAAACAAGAAATGCCATATATGCAAATTTATGTCAAGTATTTGTTAAGCTTCTAAGTAGAATGAAGTGGAATAATTCTTACATTCTAGGAGTTATGTTTTGAATTTTCTAGTTGTATTTTTAGGGAACTATGACAGTTAATCTTGACTGTTAATTTGATTGGTTTGAGAGACACCTAGGAGATTGGTAAGAGTTGTCTAGATGTACCCTGGAGTGTTACCTCAGGACTATATATCTTCCCTGGAGCCTCCCCCCAACCCAAGTTCTTTCTTCCCTGCTTCCCCGCTGCTGTGAGTTGAGAAGTTTTCTTCCATCATGCATTTCTGCCAAGACATTTTAGCCTGGGGGTCAGGTGACCACTGGGTGAAACTATGAACCAGAATAACCCTCTCTTCCTGTAAGTTGCAGATGGCTGATATCTTTGTCCCAGTAGGGAAAGCTGACAAAATACAGAAATGATATTCCTTTTTTTGTAGTCCTAGGGATTCAGCGTAGAGTCTTGTGAATGCTAGACAAATGTTCTACCACAAAGCTATACGTCTAACCCATTCCATTATTTCTCTTTTTTCTTCCCATTTTATTGATATGTGTAAGTGCAAAATTAAAGATTTACAATGATGTTGAGCCTTTTGTGTACATACGTGTCTTGCCTAAGTGACAAGGACTTTCCCACTTTCCGTTTGTTCCCCCACCCCACCCCTCCATTCCTCCCCACCCTCCCTCCCGGTTCACTTTGTTTTTCACTTTAAGTTCCATGAGATGTGATCTGGATTTGTCATATCAGAGAGACCATTGGACGTTTCATCTGCTTATTTCTACAAAGGTGAGGTCACTAGAAATTCATGCACAAGCTGAGCCTTAAATTTGTTCCCCTGAGGATACAATTTTAGAAGTTACTGATTTCTGCTGACGCTGTTTCCTGGTAAATTAATGAGAGATTCCATAATCCTGCTTGTCCACATGAAGGATTCCGGTCTCTGATACAATATTATATTATATTATCTCGACTCCACATGGGCTCCCTGGGCACTAAAGACAAGCTCCCAGTGTTCTTTGGAAATTTCTTTTAGTAACATGCCCTAAGTTTGAATTCAGGTTGGATGAGAATGCTAATGGGGTTCTCCCTGGAATAGTAGGAATTGGGGACAACCACCAGAACAGGGCTGCCTTGAAGTAAAGATGATAAGAAGGTCAGGACACATCGGTATTGTCTGCTCATTGGCTTTGAAGCATAGAGGACACATGAGGGACTGTCAGGAAGTCTAATTAATAAGGAATAAGAAGGATGTGTGGATGGCAGAAATCTCTGTCAGAAAGATGCTGCTCTTAGATTGCATGCCTGCTTAATTAGATCTTCTCTAAGGAGAAGGTCACTTGTGAGCTGTGTTGAATAAATAGGAGTCATTTTCCAAAAGAATCCTAGTGCTCTTCTGCAGTCACGTAGTTGTTCCAGTCGTTAGTGTGCTGCAGGCTGAGACACCAGAAACTCATAGCCAGATTATCACACTAGTGTACAACTCAGAAGACCTGTTGATACGCATCCCTTCATGTATTGGACATTGACACCACCTGCCTATGTTACTTCATTTAATCCTATTGCAATCCTGTGGCTAATATTATTCTCATCACTGATAAGAAAATTGAAAGTCCTAGAAGATGAATATCTGACCCAAGGCTTGACATCCAGAGTGCATAGAATCTACAATTTGACTTCAACAAGTCCACTAAGATAGCATATCAAACCAAGATCATATTTATGTGGGAATAAACATAGCTTCTTTTTCAACTGCTCCAATACTTTAGAAAATCAATTGTGAAATCCACATGAGTTAATGTATTTCTTGGGGCTCAAGATTAGGTGAAAATAACAACTCAGTAGTATGTGTACAAAAGAGAAAAATTAGTAAAATCTAAGATGACAAGAGCTGTATCTACTTTCAAAGGCAGTTAATGGCATAGTTCATACCAAATAAAAACTAAATCTTAATATTGCTCTCTTCCCCTTCTAGCATTTGGCAAAGCACAACAATGTTTTTTAAATGCACAGAGGTCAAAAAATTATTTTGCTGATCGGATTTGGGAAAGTCACATTTGTCTCAATGATAACTGATACAAAAAAAATTTTTTTTAGGTTTACAAAATAAGGAGTGAGGAGAGCAGAAACTTTGTTATTATGTCAACAGTTTAAAGCCATTTAGTGTAAAGGGTCAAGAAATATTTTTTTAAAATATAGTGCTCAGAAATTGAGCCCAGAGCCTTGCACATGCTATGCAAGTGTTTAAACTGCTGAGCTATTCCCTCAGCCCAAGAATTTTTTTTTTTTTTTTTTTTTTTTTACAAAGGGAACACTAATAATGAACTTCAAGTTTGGCATTTTTGTAGTACAAAACAATTTTCATCTTCAAACTTAATATAATATACAAAATATCTTGGGTGAGTAATCTTTGCACATGTGTTGTTAGTGCATATTGGTTCTGCAGATGAGGAGTTTTATTTTGGCAGATTTGGTAGATAATACATGCTCATAACATACTTCATTTCTCCTCATCTCTCTCTTTCCCCGCTCTCTTCCTTCTTTCATATATTTCTGGAGGGTTCGATGGCTATAAGGTCTATTAATCATATTCCCAATCCTTATTATTTGTGCCTATACTCCCTCTTCCTTTTTTCTACCTCTCATATAATGATAGTCTTTTTTTTGCACACATTAATGAGAACATATAATATTTTTCTTCCTAACTCTGGCTTATTTCACTCAATATTATCCTCTCCATTGCACTGAGGATGAAAAGAAATGTTATTTTTATGGCTACCCCCCCCCCCGCCCCTCCACACACACACACACACACACACACATGCCTGTTTCATTTCCTTATCCACTTCTCTGTTGATGGGCACCTAAGCTGTTCTGGGTCTTGGCCTCTTCTTATTGTGCGGCACCAAGCATGGGTGTGTGGCTGTCCCTAAGGAATGATGACTTTCTAGATTTGGTATACCACCAAGAAGTGGTTAGGCTGAACTGAATCATGATTCTGTTCTCAGTTTTTTGAGGAATCTCCATATAGATTTCTATAGTGGCTATACTAAATTAAATGGAATTACAGAAGGGTTCTTTTTTCTCCCCCATTTTCAACTAAGTTGCAAGGTCATTCAGGTTGGGCTTGAATTTGCTATCCTCCTGCCTCAACCTCTCAGAGTGATGGAAATACAGGCCTGAGTCACTGGGCATGCTGATTTTTTTGTGTGTCCTGATGATAGCCATTCTGCCTGGGGTAAGACAGAATGTTGATGTGATTTTGATTTGCATTTTTCTAATGGCTAAATATGTTGAGCATTTTTCCATGAATGTAGTAATCATTTCTACTTCTTTTGAAAATTGTCTGTTTAATTCTATTTGTTTATTAGGCAACTTGACATTTTGGTGCTTGATTCTGGAGTCTTTGTATACTCTGAATAATAATCTCCTGGCAAAGATTTTCGCCCATTCTGTAAATTGTCTCTTTATTCTGTTGATCTTTTCCCTTGTGCTGTGGTTTGGATCTGGAGTGTGCCTAAAAGCCTCACATATTTGGAGATGTTGTGGATTTTCTATGTATTTCACGGCGGGGGGGGGGGGTGCTTGTTAGAAGTGGTGTACTACTGAGAGTGTAGGGGCTTACTGAATGTGTGGAAGACCACTTAGGACATGGCCTGGATGGGTACGTTCTTACCCCAATTTCTCCCCAAGTCCTTATCCTTCCTACTTGCTGTTGTGATGCTGTTAACAGGTGTTTCTCTGACTAGGCCTATTCCAGACCCTTTTGCCATTGGAAGCCATCCATGAATGGACTAAGACTTCCTGGACCTGTGAGGTAAAATAATCCTTTCCTCCCTAAAGTTGCGGATGTCAGGTATTATATCCCAGCAATGAAAAAGGAAGTAAAACAGAAATTAGTACCAGAGAAGTAGGGTTGTTTCTGTGACTTTACCTAAATATGGTTTAGCCTGTAGAAATGATTCGTAGGAGGAGTTTGAAAAGTTTTAGAGATGTTAGCTAGAGAAACCTTAGAATGATGTGATCTAAACTTCATGGGAGATTCTGGTCAGAGTTCAGAAAACCAGGATGCTAATAGAAGTGCAGATTAGAAAGCCCAGGCACAGGAGATTTCAGATGGGAAGGAGGACTCTGTCGGTCTTGAAACCATGCCTGCTGTTCTCTGGCCAAAAGTGTGTCTACATCTTATCCCTGTCCTGAGTCCTTGCCTGAAACTGAGATTAAAGATAGTAGACTAGTTAATCTGTCAAAGGCAAGTTTGAAACAGCCTAAAGTTCAGACTGTCACATGGGTTCTGTTTGCTGCTTTGAGACAGCTATACACTGAAAATATGAAAAAAAAAAAAAAATAACAGAGGAAAAAGATGTAAAGAGTTTGCAGTTTTCCACAATTAAATAGACTCCAAGGCTAGAGTAAAAGAGAGCCTGGCTGTTGAAAAGATTAGCTTTAAAAAGAAAGCAAGTACTCTTTATAAGAACTGTAGACTAAATGCTTCGAGAGCACGTCGGGTTCAAGAGTGCAAAGGCAAAAGGCTTTGTCCCTAGAAGAGTACTTCAGGGTACCTCGCAGGGCCAAAGAGGGAAATAGTTATCAGAGTTCAGTCATCCAGGGTTTATATATCTAGATACATGGACGCCGGTGCACCTATGGTCCAAAGGCGGGACACACTGTTGCTGGACCTTGTGGCCAACTTTTATATCATCCACATGGTGCAGGATACAAAGGTTATGGAATCATGGAGGATTTCGCTCAGATTTCAGAAGAAGGCCTGCTGACAATAATCTAACATTATTATTATTATTATTATGGACTTAATACGTTGTTCCCTCTGAGAGGCAAGTGAATGAAACTGTGAGAGTGAGACCAAATGTACTGTGGAATAATGCAGATGCCACGCTGCAGGCAGGGAGCAGAGTCACCTCAAGTGGCACCATCACATTTGCACACAGAAATACCATGGGGGCTGGGACCCCCGGGACTGCGGAGCTCACATCTCACCACAGCTTACCTGAATATCAGGCATGAAGCTACAGAATTTAATGGACCTATAGGATTTAGCATTTGCCCTACTGGCTTTCAGTCCTGTTTTGATGGATTCCCAGTATGCCACGCCTTCATGTTTTCTCTTAGCAATTTCAAAGTCTACTTGTTTGGTCCATTTTGAACACGTTTTTAAAATTATTACTACAGGGTGATATACAGGGATCTGGTTTCAAGTGAAAGTCCAGTTTTCCCAGTGGAATTTGTTTAATAGTTCATCTTTTGTCCAATGTATATTTTTGGCACTTTTCTCCAGAATCAGATGGTTGTAGGTGTACAGGTTTGTTTCTGTGTTCTCTATTTTGTTCCATTGGTCTACAAGCCTATTTTTGTGAAAGTCCCGTGATATTTTTATTATCATAGTATTGTAGTATAACTTGAAATTGAACATTGTACTATAATTTAAAGTTGGGCATCATCATATCTCAACTTTGATCTTCTTGTTTAGGAATGCTTATGCTCTTCTGAGTCTTTCATATTTCCATGTGAATTTTAGAACTCTATTCTAGATCTGTGAAGAATGTCCTAGATATTTTGGTGAGGATTGCATTGAATCCACACACTGTTTTGGTAGAATGACCATTTTAACATGTTAATTCTGTCAATTCATGAACATGACAAATCTTTTCATCTTTGAATGTCTTTGATTTCTTTTTTCAGCTTACTGAAATTTTCATTGTGGATGTCTTCCACCTCTCTGATCATGTTGATTCTTTAATTACTTTGTATTTTGTAGCTATTGGGCATAAAATTGGTTTCCCTCATAGTAGCCCATAGTTATTGGTGTGTAGAAAATTAATAGGCTTTTTGATATTGATCCTACTATTTTGCCTAATTTGTTTATCAGCTTTTAAAGCCTTTAGGTGGAATATTTAGAATCTTCTAAGTATAGCATCATATAAGCAACAAAGATGAACTATCAATTTTTTCTTTCCTATTTTATTCCTTTAATTATTTTATCTTGCCTAACTAATCTAGATGAAATTTCAATAACTGTGCTAAATTGGAGTGATGAAAATGAACATCCTCATTTCATTTCTGATTTTAAACCATATGCTTTGAGGTCTTTCTCATTCAAAACAATGTTGATTGTGTATTTATCATACATATTAAGAAATAATAATTTAATATTTGGTTTCTTTGTGGTTTTTATTATGAATGAACACTGAATTTTAAAGAAGACTTTTTCTGAATTAATTGAAATATTATGTAATTTCTATTATTGATTCTATTGATGTGGTGTATTATGTTTCTAATTCACATGTATTAAATCATACTGGCATTCCTGTAATGATATCAATTTGATTATGTTGTATGATATTTTAATGTGCTGCTGAATTTGGTTTGCAAGTATTTTATTAAGGATTTTGCATCTATGTTTATTAAAAATATCAATCTATAACTTCCTTTTCGTTGTGTCCTTTTCTAGTTTTGGAATAAGGGTGAAGTTTGATTTCATAGAAGGTTTGGAAACATTTTTTCTTTATTTCATGGAATAATTTGAAGGCCATTGGTGTTTCTTTTTTAGCTATTTGGTAAAATTCAGAAATGAAACCATTTCATCCTTTTCTTTCCTTTGTTGGGAGACTTTTTATTACTACTTCAGTCTATTTGTTATTGCTTAATTTAGGATTTTTCTCTAATATCCTCTAGTGACATTTTGGTAAGTCATGTGTATATAGAAATTTATCTTTTTTTTAGATTTTCCAATTTATTAGTATTATGTGTTATTAATATAAGTTATTAATTAATAACATTAATTTAATTATTCGTTATTCAAAATGGCCATCAGTAGTTCTCTAGATTTTAGTGGTGTCTTATAACACCTCACTTTTTTTTTAATTGTATCAATTTGAGTCTTCTCTCTAACTTTTTGTTAGTTTGGCGAAAGGTTTACGAATCTTGTTTATCTACTCAAAAAAACCTACTCTGTTTCATTGATTCCCTGTGTTGCTCTTTTAATTTTCATCACATCAACTTCAGCTCAGATTCGTATTATTTGTTTCCTTCTGTAGGCTTGGATTCAGATTGTTATTATTTTCCCTGAAACTTGAGGTGCATAGTTAGGTTATTTATTTGAGATCTCTCTGATTTCTTTGCTTTGACGTAAGCCTTCTTAGCTATCAACTTTTCTCTGAGATCTGCCTTTACTGTTTCAAAGAGACTCGTGTAAATTGTGTTTTCATTTTATTGTAGAAAGCTTTTACTTTCTTCCTTGACTTTTTTCAATGACTCATTGATCATTGAAAACTGATTTGTTCACTCTCCTTGTGTTTGAAAAGTTTCTGTTGGTATTTCCTTTTAATCTTATTCTATTATGATCGAATACAAACACAAATATGATCTATTTTGGAGACCATCCCACGAACTCCTAAGAAAACATTCTGTAGTTGGGTGGAAAGTTCTGTAGACATATGCTAAGTCCAGTTGGTCTATGGTATAGTTTAACTCTGATGTTTCTCTTCTTCTTCTTCTTTTCTTCTACTTCTTCCTCTCCTTCTCCTTCTTCTGAATGATCTATCAGTTGGTGAGAATGGAATATTGGAGTCACCCACTATAAGGGTATTGGGACATAAATACTCCTGTGTTCAGTACTCTTTGTGAAATTGGCACACTGATGTTTGGTTCATGTGTATTTAACAATGTTCTATTTTCTTAGCAGCTTGATCTCTTTACAAATGTATATTGTGCTTCTTTGTCTTTTCTAATTTTTGTCTTGATATCCAATTTATCGAATACTATACATATGTCTGTTTGTTTTTGAGTTTTGTTTTCACTGGTTTTTTTTTTCCACCCATTAACTTTGTGCTTAGCTAGCAAGCTGTGTTTTTTACAAGCAGCAAAGAGTTTTGTCTTGCTTTTTAATCCAATCTACCAGCTTGTGTCTTTTAATTGGAGAATTAGGATTACTTATTCATTCAGGGTTATTGTAGATAGGTGGTTACTACTTTCTGTCATTTTAAAGATTTTCTAATATTTGGTTGCTTTCTAGTTCGCCATAGCTTGCCTACTCTTCCTCCACTGTGTATAGAAATCCCTTATATATTTAACACGATGCTGACTTAGTTTCATAGATTTCTTTAGTTTAATGTTTATTTTGGAAGGCATTTAGTTTTCCTTTAATGTGGAAGGATAGCTTTGCTGGATGACTCTGGGTGGGCAGTTATTTTCTTTTAGGGCTTGTAATACCCTTTTTATTTTCTCATGGTCCCTATTATTTCTGCAAAGAAGCCTTAAATTATTCTGATAGATTTGCCACTGTAAATAGCTTGATGTTTTTCCTTTGCCACATGTAATATTCTTTGTTGTTGTTGTTGCTCTGTACTCTTCACTCTTTTTTTAACTATTATGTCGTGTGGGACGGTTCTTTCTTGGTCACACCTGTTTGAAGTTTCAAATACTTTCTGTCCCTGGATTTCTGTATCTTTCCTGATATTTGGTAAAATTATCAATTTTTGACTAAATAAATTTTGTATTTCGTTAGTTTGAACCTTGGTTTCCTTCTCATAAAAAGTGTTAAAAGTTTGGTCTTTTATCCATGTTCCATGTTCCAGTGTTTTTTATTTCAAGTATTTTGTTTATAATTTCTGTTCTTTTTTTTTTTTTAGACAGGGTCTCACTCTGCATCCCAGGATGGTCTAAACTCACTATGGAGCCCAGGCTGGCCTTGGATTCTCTGCAATCCTCCTGCCTCGGCCTCCCGAATGTTGGCATTACAGGCATGCACCACCATGCCCAGCTTGTGTGGTGCTGGGGAATCGAACTCAATAACTTAGCGCTTGCTGTGCAAGTACTTTAACCGCTGAGCCATTCCTCCAAGCCCTGTTCTTCTTTTCTTTAGTAAAGTCTGCCTTTAAAAATCTTTCAACTCTATCTTCAAGTCCTGATAGTCTTCCTACTTGTTCCTTTCTATAGGTGAGGTTGTCTGCTATGATTTTAACTTGATTAATTGTGTTTTTTCTTTCAAAGATTTCCTTTTGGTTCTTTAGGGTATCATTTCTTTGTTGATTTATTCTTTCATATTCCTTTCTGTTTGAAATTCAGCTATTTATTTTTGAAGTCATTTATTTTTTTAAAATCAGTCTTTGGAATATTTTATAGGGCATTTCATATAAGCTAGTATTTTTTCATTGAGGTACTGACAAATAATTTTGAGTAGTCATGTGGTCTTATTTTCTCACAATTCCGATGTTTCTGTATGGAGCTCTGTGCACCTGTTGGTGCAGATTTCTCTTCAGCATTTACTTGAGGGTCATCTTAGTGCCCATAATTCTTCTGGGGGTTTGATACACAGCACATCCTGCTCCCAATGCTTAAAATCAGTAGCCATTTGAAAACAGAGCTTCGTCTACGCATATTCATGTTCCACAAACGCCTCTATCTTTCTCTTTTTAAATAATAAACCTAAACCTACCCAAAATTTAAGGAAATGTTGACATTCAGGAAAGGGACAGAAAAAAGAAAGTTAAAATACACCTTCTTCAAAATGCCGAACTCATGGGAGAAACCACTCAGTGACCATTTCATCTTACTGTTCCAAAGGTAGGTGTCTTGATTACTTTTTTTGTTACTGGGGCAGAACACACACCATCCACACACTTGAAACCTCTGACCTGGTTAATTCTTAGTCTCAACAACTTGACACAATCCCTTGATGTCAGACCCCAAGTATTCATCCCTGGCAGTTTCCACATCCCAAGAGCACACAATTCCACGGTTATCCCACTACATCCAAGTTCAGGAGGTTTCTGTGGCATACTCCAGATCCAAAACAGAAGAGGAGGGCAACCACCAATGGAAGCGGGATGTTGTAGCAAAGAAACACTAAGCACTGCTTGCACACTCAGGAGAGAGCTTCTCCTTCTCCTCCGATTCCAGTGTTCTACACATTTAGAGAAACGTCCCTGAAAGTAGTCTTCCAGAACCTATTTAATGGCTAACATCTGATAACCGTTCATCATTGTTTGCTATATAATAATGATAAACATCTATTAAGATAATTTATTACATGGTTCTAAGTCCTTTATGTAGCATTATGTGGTTTAACACTAAGGAATATATTGTAGTTTGCCTACTAATCTCTATGTTACAGATGATTAAAAAAAGATGCCTAGAGAAATTTATGGAATTTGCCCAAGGTCACAGAACTTTTAATTGGCCAAGGTAGAATGTGAACCCAGGCATTTAACTCTCTGTAGTTGAATTCAATGGACTAGAAAGATAGACACATAAATCATTAGATAAACTGAGAAATTTCTCTTCCTGTATCTCCTGCTTATTAAAGTTCTGTTTTTTCCATCTACTGCTTTCTATCAATTTGCTCTGTGCAGCTTTCCCTTCCTAGGTCTACCTGACCTTGAGTATTTATCAAGCCGAACAGTGATTTAATTCATTGCATTCACTTTTATGTTGCATGTTTGATATAGTGACTTAAAATTTGGTCCTTAAAATGCTAGGCACAGGCTGTTAAAATGGAGTTCTGGTAAAATTAAACTGGAGATCAAAGCTGGAAATAGCTTACGTTTATTTGGATTTTGCCAGGGGAACATTAGCACTTTTTGACATTTGAAAGATGATGCTTTTATGATCTTTTAATAATAGGTTTACTAAGGCATTCTGCCTTATTTAAATTCCAGTAATTCTAAAGAAAGAAATTGTGCATTCTTAGTTATCTCACTGTTTATGGACCTGAATCATTCATGACTTTTTTTTAAAAATGTAGAACAAATAAAAAGACTGGATTCTGCAAGAAAATTCTGTAGGTTTGTCTTACAAGTCATTGCTTAGCTGCCGATGTACAGTGAGCAGCCAGTTATTTCACATACACACATGCTACTTTCTATGCCATAGTGGGAATAATTTCTCTAAATTATTCACTTGGTTATATCTGAATACTTTTATCGTAACTAAGTACAAGAACAATCAGCCAAAACTAAGTATGTTACTCCTTTGAAGTTTTTCATTCTTTGGAATATTAGAGTGGAATTAAAATAAGAAAAGAACATCTGTTAGCTACTCCAACAAATCAGTTGCTTGTGTTTGTGACATGCAGTACAGAACTGGAATGAACCATCAGAAGGCATAGGGCTTGGAGCCTTCCTCCACTGTGTCCAGAGGAGACTCCCCATGGAAATACTTAGTCCCTCAGTATTTAATCAAGGCTAGCTGTATTTAGACACAATTAAGCATTCATTTTGTTATTAATAGCCTAGTGTTAGTAAATTAAGGTATTCATAGGTTTCCAGCAAGTGTATAGATGACTGAAGCTTTAGACAAAGAGCACAACAGATGCAGTTTCGATTGGCCTGTGTATCTGAAATTTTAGGATATGAAAGGAAAAGATTAAAATTTGTGTTGGAGATCAGTCCAGGATCAGCTTGGAGAGAAAAGGATACATTTCCATTTCTGAGTAATGTGGCAGACAGCACAAAGTAGCTCTTGACTACTAGCTCCATTCAAGAATTGAATCATTTTATGAGAATTATTTATTTAGATAATGTCTTAGTTACTTTTTCATTACTGTGACACAATACCTGACATCCACAAATTAGGGTAGAACAAGTTTGTTTTAGCTCACAGTTTTAGAACATCACAGTCCACTCCGGGCAGCTAGCAACAATAGAAATACATGGCAGGGGCAGAGGTGGAGGCAGCTCCTCATGACATTGCTAACAGGAAGTCAATCAAGGCAAGTGGAATCTAGTCACTTAAAGAAGGGAGGAAGCAACTTATATATCCTTCCAGATCTGTCCATCCAAGTGATCTGCCCATGGTCCAGCCTCAGTATGCCGCCCCTTCCAGGTGTGGAAAGTGTGGTAAGCCCCCAGCACATGCTTGTAATCTAATCTATAGGCCTACAATCCATCCCTGCAGACCAGGCCCCTATCTCCCAACAGTACGTGGGTTCATCGACAATCCCTAACATACAAATACATGAGACTTTTGGGGGACATTCCAGATCCAGATAATAGATAAATTGGTAACTCATCCTGGTACTAGAAATGTTCTTTAAGAATGTCTGGATTCTCAGTGGTAGTTGAAGATGATTGTAACAGGAGCTGAATTAGTAGAGCGGCTAACTTGCTTCTATCAGAGAAAGCCTATTTTGCGCACTTCTGAATGGAATTTCTCTAATGACTTTATTTTAAGAAAAAGTTTTGGTATGAAAATAGGTGACTGTGGTATGATTGGTTGTTTTTTAGTCCTTCATATTTCCATTTTAATACCACTTTATATATATTTTTCTGACTTTCCATACACTCCGAATTTTCTTGAACTTTGAATTCTTTTCTCAAACCTTAATAGAAAGCTTTCTTATTTTTGGCAGTTTATATTCATGCTTCTGTACCTTCTATTGTGCCTGCCTCAATAAATGTGCCACGAGGAATTGACTAAAAAGTAGCGGGTCAGCAAATGAGGAGAATTGGTCATAGTTGTATTTGCTCTAGCATGCATAGCTACAAGACCTGATTACAGCTACAAGACCAGAAAGGTAACTTCCTCCCTCTCCAATGACCCATATGTCCACAGGAAGCATTCTGGGTGATGCATAGAAAAAATTAAATTAAGGTACAAGTTTTGGTTCAGTTTTTTGCCTCAATCAAACACTACAGCTCTGTTTCTAGGTCTGCTTTCTCTAAGATCGTAGGAGTTGTGTACAAATGTGTCTATGGAAACTTATAACTATAAAGTTAGTCAGACCAACATATTTTAATCAGATTATCTATATTTCCTAGGGTGCAGTTATCATAGAACATTGTGGAATACAGATAATGAAGGGATGAGAATATATATTTCTTACAAACTGATGAAAGCAGCAATCTTCCTACAGGAGCAGCAACTATAGTTTTATGTCTACCACAGGTTAAGGTGGATTAAAAAGCAAGAATCTACCTCCCGAGGCTCCACAAAGCTGAATTGTAGCCTCCTACTAGCGACAAGGAGCCTGCTTTCAGACAAGTACATGCCCAGGTTTCTCTTGTTGATTGGGATTCTGTACGGAAATTGATGGTCCTTATCTTGGAGACATTGACTGTGTCCTTAAAAGGGGAAAAAGACAGTCACCAAACTAATTTTTAAGCTCATGAAAACTATATTTTCCTTGAAAAATCAACCTGCCAATTCAGGTTTATCTTGCCCCTTTCAAGTATTTTTCTCTGACAATCACCTTCTATTTAAGTTAAAATGAATGTGATTTTTTATAGAAATATAGGATTATTTTCCTACAAAATTTTTGCTTTAGTAGCCATATCTTATTCAACTCATTTTGTAGTTATAATTCTTTTTAGGGCTTTAATGTTTTTGAGTAATTAAATAATCTAGCAAATCAGCAAAGATAAGTGGAAACTGACCTTGATGTTTGATTAGTTTTCAAATGAATCATGAAGAATTTTAAGAAGGAAAGAACTGAAATAATCTTAAGAGAAACCAAGCAGTTCTTTTTAAAGTCTCACCAATGAGCCAGGCTTATACATAATTGATAATATGTATTGCTAATTATTCCTCAGGCGGTAGTGTCTACACTCAGAGTTGACATGTTGGTGAAGTAATCAGCTAGGGTGTAGGTGAGGATGTGGCTTGCTACATCTTCTTGTTTGGTACCTTAATAGAAAGGCAAAAAAGCTGCCCTTCTACTCCCCAGCATGAGATTACTATGTCATCAAACTGCAATCACTAAGTGCATAGGTGTTTAGGCTTCAGCTGTGTGAAGCAAAACAAACTACCACCAACAAATAAACCAAGAGATCAAGTGTTAAACATAGCATCGAATTAAGAGATTCAAGTAGGCATAGGTGCCAAATGAAATCTGTATATGGAAATATAGAAAATGCATCTAGTAACGTATGTGGCTAGTAAAATGCTGCCGGAAATATTTTCTATATGATTTGTGTCTCTTGCTGGATTGTACATTATCTTTATCCAAAGAAAAGTGCAGATCAATGAAAACAGAAGTAATTAAAATGCCAAGATTACAAAACTGAGTCTGAGTTATTGTGGCATTGGAGAGGCGGGTAACGGTCTGAGACTCCTTCACACGAATTTGAGAATTTCTCAGGGTTCCATGCTCTTAAAATCTTTGCATTTTGGACACTGTATTGTAGGCCCCTTCTCCTCTTTACGTTTTTGTATTCTGTGGTTTCAATAACCCATGGGAGGAATTCATGACCCAAAAAGATTATGTGAAGCATTCCAGAAATGTAAACTTACACGTTTTAAATTGTATGATGCTCTGAGCAGCATTCTACTCTTTTGTTTGAAATATTAAGGACTCCCTCTGTTGTTCAGAATATCCACATGCATATGCTACCAATCACTTACTAACTTTCTCTGCTGTCAGATTGACTGTCATACTTTCAAAGTTTGTGTTCAGATAAACTCTTTTACTAGTGTCCCCTAACTGCAAGAGAAGCAATGCTAGCAGCTCAAGTATCCCAAACAAAGCCATCAATTGCTTTTTAGAAGTGAAAAGGCAAAATTTCTTGACTATGAGAGTAAAAAAGCTGTATGCTAAAATTGTTAACATCCATGGTAAGAATAAAACTATCAAAGAAAATATGAATGGGAAAGAAATATGACAGTTTTGCTGTCATAATTTGCTTATATACTTGCTTACTGTTACTGCAATTAAAAATAACATTACTTTCATTATATCCTATTCTCCCCCCAAATCACAACGAGAAATTTTTGATAGACTTAACTCATGAGCAAAATAGACAGGACTATCAGATATCATTATAATATTAAGTAGTCTCATCAAGAATTTTGTTCTCTCTTTATTTATGAGTTACTTTATGTCATTCAGTGAAACTGTATGCTTTAATTATATAACCTACATATTCTCATTAAATCTATTTTTATATATTTTATATGTCAATGGCTATTATTAAGGATTTTTTTTCTTCCTAAGGTTCTACAAAACATGGCTTCTCACAGGAAATCTATTAAGCAATGGAAATATAATTAAAGCTCTTTTAAATGCGAATTATTTTCACTGAATCCATTTGTCATGAGAGTATTGTCTGTTGATTGCCTATCATGGTAACCTCGTTATGACCCAGTTTCTCCTAATTCTTGAATATGGAACATTAACGCACTCACCTGAAAAGTGGTCCCTTTTATGGTAGGGTTATTCACAGTGCTCACGGAGCACTTAGACCTGCGTCCGTCATAGATCCTTAATCCTGTACCCAACACCAAATGAGCACTGTTCTCGTTGATATTAGTGCATTTCTTGGTGAGATTAAGCACATTTTTCAATCTTCTTTCTTAGAATCAAATGTGCCACCTCGTATTATTCTTCAGTCTTTTTTTTTTTTTTTTTTTTTTTTTTTTGAGACAGGGTCTCGCTCTGTGGTCCAGGCTGGTCCGGAATTCACTTCAGAGTCCAGGCTGGCCTTGGACTCACGGCAATCCTCCTGTCTCAGCCTCCCAAGTGCTGGGATTACAGGCGTGCGTCACCACGCCCAGCTTACATGGTGTTAGGGAATCGAACTCGGGTACTTAGCCCTTGGTTTAGCGCTTGCTCAAGCGCTTTAACAGCTGAGCCATTCCTCCAGCCCCCTATCCTTCAGTCTTTTATCCAGCTCATTTTGTTTCAGCTAGGACCTGTTAGGGTGATTTGGCTGGGAGTCCCTTCTCTTACACAAGAGATCCCTGACAGCACCAATCGCCCCACCTACTGTTTCCTCTGTTACCTTTCTTGTACCACACTTCACAGGATTTCCTCAAAGTCCTCGACTGTGGGAGTCACTCTTTCATTATTTCAAGGGTCATAATGACTTCACCCCTAGCCTGTTATTTGTATCACTTCAACTGACATTTGTAAATGCAGAGTAATTAAATTCCATTTTCTGGTTCTCATCATGTGCCAGAAATGACCTCTCTTCTCTTTTTAGTCCCTAAATAAAGTCTTGGCTCAGTTCAAGGACACTTTTCTCCTAATTTTCCAAAAGACCATATGCTGTCCCTGTGCTTATCAAGGTGTCTTTTGTTCTCTCTCCCTTTCCCCCCACATGTATATAATAAGCAAAGGTACTTAATGACTTTAGACATATTCTATCACAAAAGAGTTTTGTGCAAATACTGTCTAAAGCATACTCAAGGTAAAGATTCTAATTAACACCTATGTGGACATCATTTTGATGTCTAGTTCTGTGCCAAGAGAATCAGTCAGCGGTAGAGCAGATTAAAAGGATGAGACCAAAACCGAACTGTCTCCTTTTCCGGTTGTAATGACTCTCGTCTCTCGGTGAATTGTACACAACCAACATTAAATTTTAGTAGCTACAAGCAATAAATATTTAATCCATATTTGTGAAAACAAAGAGACCAATTGATTATTTATAAAAGATATCTTCCTGTGAATCATTCACTAACATTTCCAATGAATTACTTCATATCGAAATTTAAATAAAAATCACTTTCAAATGACTCTTTTAGAGTAGAACTGAACATTTACTGCACTGAAGAACTCTGCAGGAGAATTACTTGAGACCTATTACAAAAAGTCAGTAGGGAAGAAATTTCACACATTATTGACTCTTCAGGCATCATAATCATAAAGGTAAATTTGGGCAGGGATCAAACCAAAAATTGCACAAAGTCCTCCGTTTGATTGGCTAGATAAGGAAATCAGTTGGCTTCAAATGTCTAAGTTTCTTGGCCTCAAAGGAGTGGAAAATTTGAATTGTTCTTAGATTTAAAACTCTGTAACACTGAATAAAAACATGCTTGAAACAGACTTGTAAGAAATGTGTTTTGTCTGGAAATGCTGTTTCAAAACAAAGTGACATTTTCTTTATAAAGTTTGCCAAGGGCAAAGGACGTTTTAAACACTTGTTTTCTTTTGTATTTTTCTTCCTGTTATTTCTGCACTCAATAAAAAATTCTCATCTGCCAGTGGATTTCTGTGCTCCATTATATTAGGATTTCTATGTCAGCTTAAAATGTAGAAGGGCATTTTACCAAAAAAAAAAAAAAAAAAAAATTCCTTCCATATTCTAAGACAGCCATTTTACAACATCTGATCAAAGACAGACTATATGTACAATATTTCCATAAGATTACAATGAAGCTAAAACACTCTTACCATCTAGAGATATTATTGACCTCACAAGGCCACAATGCAACACATTACTCACACGTTTGTGGTGATGTTGGTGTAAAACTACTATGCTGCTAGTTGTATAAAACTATGCCACAAAGCTATGTAAGGTAATACTTGACGCTGGTAGCAAATGACTGTTTCTGTTTTATGTATTTACTATATTATATTTTATTTTAGAATATACTTCTACTGATAAACAGTTTCCTATAAAATAGTAAATTGTATTATGCCAATGTCAGCCCCATACATTTTGTGTTTACAAGTCTTGGTTGCATTAAGAGGCTATGTTGAGTGACTGACCTGCACTATATATGTTTGTTCAAAAACATGCTCTAATGCTCGCATGATGGAATTGTTAATGATGCACTTTTCAGAATGTAATTAAATGGTCAATGAATGCATGTTTATATCTATACCTATGCCTATGTATGACATTGAATACATAATTTTAATCAGTTATATTCTTTTATAAATTCTTAGATAATAAAGTTGACCTAGACTCTGAAATCCATTTGCTCTATATCTTTAGCAACTAACTACACAGATATTTAGGGATTTATAAAACTTCTCAGGGCTGCCTGTGACATTGAAAATCCCATAGGAGGTGTGTGGGAGGGTAGATAACTGAAATCTCTACTCTTTAAACCTTACTTAGGATTAAAGGGAATTACAGGTTTACTGTTCACTGAAGAGAAGCAAATGCCCCATTACACAAAAGGGATTAGGACCCAGAGAAGCATTTATACCTTCAGAATGAAGTTTGCCGTTGCATCCGAGTGCAGGGCTGAGACACTGGACTTCATTGCTAACAGAGCCCTATCTATACACTGGAATCACAAAATGAATGCTATTCAGAGTGATTCGTGCTTCAGAACCCCTGAGTAATAATTAAAATTAAAAGCTTGATTGTAAAAAGAACTTGAAAATGCTGTGTTCGTAGTGAAACTGAGAAAAGGGCTGACATTTCAGGGGGTGTCTTCCTCCTGAACCCCATTTCCCATTCTGCTATAGACTCAGATGAAAACACAGAAGGACAGGGAAAAACCCACAACCTGGGTGAGCAACTCATGCTGTTTCAGGAAGACCATTGGTTCCTTTGATAAAGCGCTCACGTGTTTGAATGGTTGAGTAAGGTACTTGTTTAAGTGTCCAACACATGACTGGCTTATTATTTTTTCCTTACTAAACAAGTAATTCTCACTTCACATTGTCTGATAAAGCATAATTAGCTTTCTCGTCAACACTTGCACCTCTCTTTTCTTTCCAAGGGAAATCTGGTCCTGTTTGGACAGCAGTACACGTAGGTCCAGGATTGACTATGGTTGGTTCAACATTTAGCCAACCACGGCCCTCCTTTCTCCTTGCGAGAGTTAAGGGTTGTTTGAAGTGGAAGTGGCCAATGACATGGGAAAAAAATGTCCTGAAGTCACTAAAAAACATGTTTATACGTAAAAATAAATTGGCTAAGGAAAAACCCACTTTGTTGTAATCTCCTTTACTGCTTGAAGACGTGGTTAGTGGACGTAGATGAGCCATTTTTTTTCTTTTGTTGGCACACTGAGGATAAAGAGAAGAATGTGGGCTTCTTGTTTGGTAAACAATGCTTATGTTCGCGCTCACTTCTAGTCGGGCATTCTGTTACGTGCAAGTCAACGTGTTCTAGCAAATATTGAGCTCTTTCCTGAGCAGCTGGAGAAGGTTCTTTCTTTTGAGCTCAGGACATAGTTTTCAACTCAGTTTTTCAAAGCAACTACTCCGTGGTTTATGATGGAGTATCATGGGCTTGCTTCATTCTTGTATCTCTGACTTTTCCGCCAGTGCCACAACCATGAATTCCCCTCGCAGTCACGGAGGAATCTTCTCCAGGGTGCTATCTTTGATCTTCTTTTTTCCATCTCTTTTACCTAAGCAATGTCTATGCTGCTCAAACTTAAACTTTTACTTAAAAAAAATCCTTTGAATCCATCTTTGACTCCAACCTTCTTTTGCACTCCAAACCAGTTCCCTGTGGCATTTTTTAACTGGGTGATCTGTCAAGAGCATGCTGTTCCAAAATAATCAACTTTTCTGCATCACCTGACACTTGCATTTCTGATAGTGTCGTATCACACCCCAGTCTTTTAAATCACTTGGATTTTCTCTCTCCCATATTATGCCTATATAATCAATTGCTATTCGCCTTTCAAGTTTTCTCTTCTTCCCTCCTGTTCACATCCTCTGCAATGAGCCCAGCTCAGCACCAAATTCTACCTCGGCCTCTGAAAGAGACTCAAAATAAAAACACCTCAAGAAATCTCCTCTTCCCAGTCTATTTGTCCCATAATACCTTTCTACTCAGAAACAGCCAATCACAGGCTGACTACTGAGGTGTTGACTCCTTATTGTTCTAAGTCCTCCATATAGGTAGCTAACTTACTGTGTCAGCCTTGTCTCTTGGTACTAGAGACAAGGTACTGTTTACTTAAAATTTTATATTGTGTTTTATTTCTTTAAAAATAACCATACTGGCTATTGATTCTAATTATATTTTCTACTGGTACTGCTTAATCTGTTTCTGTGCTCTTAGTTATGCATGATTAATACCATTATTATTTTGTGCTATTACCACTAGCAACCACTGCTACCGTTACTTATCCCTGGAGTTACCATGACTACCATAATACCACTGTGTAATTGAATGCGGAACATTTATTGAATGCTGAACATGTGCCAAACACCCTGTTTAACCATTCCTGTCAACATGTAATCAGAAAACGATCACTGATTCCCTGTGGCATGTTCCATGACATATCATATGTTAAGGAGACAATGCAATAGACAGAGATTTGCCCCCCACATTCACGGAGTTAGAGGTTCACATTCCTTATTGACATAATTCTTGCCTAGTCTTCAGAAAGTGGGTAATGTAATACCATTATTTTCAGATGAAGAAACCAAGACTGGGAGAATTTAAAGAATAGTGTAAGTTCTCAGGAATAACACCTTTTAAAAGTTTCTAGTTCCAGACTCTCGAGCCATCTACCTTATCTTTCTCGATCTTCTTTCTTTCTTTCTTTCTTTCTTTCTTTCTTTCTTTCTTTCTTTCTCTTTGTGTCTAGTCGTTGGCCATAGCTCCTTGAAGGTAAGGGTCTGCACCAGTCTTTTCTGCAGTTTCTTTACCACCCACCACATTAGGTAGTGTCTTTACAGCTCACTACATTGTTTGGGGTTAAAGGAAAGAGAGGTAAAGCCCGGTGACACCGCTCCCTAGAGGCTGTCTTCTCCCGTCACAGTTCCCTGTGATAAGCAAGGGTCTCCTCCAGAGTTTCAATACCCTCACGCTTTCTGGGAGAAAATAATGTGTCTCACTCACTGTTTCTGATTGGAGATGTCCGTAGTTCGTTTGTTCTTATGCCTAAGAAGCAAGATTAATATCCATTTTAAATTCAGTTGATAAGATAGTGTCACTAAGTCTTATGTTCATTCCTCTTTCAAATAGGTACTACTGCTCTTTTAATGTTCTGTCATGTTCTGCTACAATGCATTATGGCAAGATTGGTGATACTTGTTTGGAATGAGACATCTGTTATCAATTTGGAGTATGGGCTTATATATCCTGCTTCAAAATGTCCAGGGGACCAATGGAGATGAATGAGGCCTAGGTAGTTTTCCTGCTGCTTTGTGAAGCTTCTCTTTACATAGAAAGCCAAAGAGACATACCCTGCCGAGTGTAGCCTAACCCAATCATCACAAGATGAATCATCTTTAACACATTCTGGTTTCTTTAATTGTCACTCTTCATAGGACTTCAGTGACACTTCCTATCATCTCTAGCCTTTGCCCCTACAACATCCTCAGTCTTCCCAGTGAAGAGATGGAAAAGCTAAGGACACATTCTGAGGGTATCGAATGTCATGCAACAGTCAATGCTAATTGTGGATCATTTTTAAAAAGTAAACTTTTAGGGCAGAATGTTAATCAAGCATTCAGCAAACATTGTTGAGTATCACTTTCCAGGGACAATCTTCTGTTCTGCAGATAGCAAGTGAATAAGGTAGATTTTCTACCCTCAGAGACCCTGCAGTCTGGAGGGAAAGCCACAGCAGTAGTAAGGTGACAACGTGCTATGATAACGATTTTGGTAGTGAGTATCTAAGGCCTAGGGAGGTATCTAGAAGGGGCACTTTGTCCAATTTGTGACTTCATGATACCCAGTGCTGGCAGCTGGGCAATAGAAGTGGGGACAGCCTATGTAGTGAAGCAGAAATAAAAGAATGTGGCACTGAACAAGAAACAAGGACCAGCAGTAAACAATGGAAATGGTGTGTTAAGAATAAATGATTTAAATTATGTTTAGAATCCGGGATAGCTGATGTACTTTACCATATCACCCTTGAACTGAGACACCGAACAAGCTGTCCTTCACTCAAAATTTGTAATTTAATTGGTCATAGTGATTAAATTGGATCACACAGTGCTTGACACTACTCTTATGAAGAAGTATCATGCATGCCCCACCTCTGAATCCAGGCAGTGGCCGTGACGGGGATCGCTTTAGCCGATAAAATACAGTAAGAAGTGATGAAAACTCATAGACCTGAACCTAGAGAAACTTGAGCCTCACCTTTCTGTCTCTTTGAACTCTCACATTTGGAATGAAGCAATCTACTTTTAAGTAAATCCCACCTCAATTTCTCATGAAGATCAGTGGGGAAAGAAAAAAAAGAAACAGGCTCTTGATGACCACTTCAGCTAAACTTCCATATGACAGCAAGAACCTCTGTGCTCCCTGTGTATACGAGGCCCTTCGGACTTGGAGCTTCTGTGTAGACAAACCGTCCCAGGTACCACCACCTAAAATCACCCAAACTATAATGATTTAAGCCACTAACGGTGGGATGCCATATCATGCACTAATTGATGAACGGAGCAAGCATCTTCTTAAGGGAACGGCACATATTTGCTCCAGAACAATGAGACGATAGCATTGACGAACCAACAGACACACGAGAATGGATGCAGTGCTCAGCTCCAACCTCCCTCCACCCTCATGGGCCACACATCTAATGAAAGCAGAGACAAAGCAAGTTGGGACTGTCAGAAAATAACCCTGCCAGATGCTGCCGTTCCGTCTCTCCATTGTGTTCAGCTGGACAATAATCCCAGCTGAGACCAAGTGAGCACATGTTCTCAATTACAGCCTATTAATGGTAATTGGGAAACACAGTATACGCCAAGCCCGATCTCTGCTAATTGCTACCAAAAATCTAAGAGAAATCAGTGGGAGATATTCAAGAATTTTTTAGAAAAGAAAAACATTAAAAGCCTTGTTTTTTCTTTTTGGCATATTTGTCTTCTGCACTACTGCTATTCACTTCACAAAGCTTTTGGAATTGATAAAATAATGCTTGCAAGATCTTTGGAATTCAGCAGAATAAAAACCAGACCGATAGAAAATAGTATTAGTATATGTAAACAGTACTATTATGTTTAAGAAAATAAAAGGCGATATAAAATGTAGTAAATGTACAGTGCTCATAATTTTGTGTCGGTAACAGCCACTGTCCTAGCTAACAAGTCTTGAAAAGTAGATCTCCTTTTATAATCAGCTGCAAACATTGCAGACGGAATCTGATTTGTCTCTATCCCCTTTCTCCGTCCCCATGGCCACTTACTTACGTCAGCATCTTAACACCCTAAATGATTTTTATGCATCACTACTTTCTTTCCTTCCTTCATAAAACTTGGCAGGCTCCAGATTCATTTTTGTTTATGTGACTCCCCGGCTTGAAAACCCCTGACTGCTATCTATCACCTTGGGAAGAGGTCAACAGAAAAACGGTATATCACAGCTTCAAGGGGGCAACCAGGATCTTGAGTGAGAAACAGCCTGAAAGTGAGTTGAAAACAGCGAAGGAGGCAGAGAGGGCTCCTGAGGCCAGGACAGAATTCTGGGGGCTCGACACTATCCTGGCTGATTTTCTACTTTGATGATTATTTGGTCTGGAGAAAAAAAATAGAATTGAACTTCCCCTACAGAGAGAAGGAGGAAGAAGGTGACATCTTGTCTGAGAATTTTGTGATGCCCTTGTGGGTGGTGAGGCCACAAAATCTTGCAACCGTATCCAACCTGCAGCCCATGGATATTTACTCTTGATTTTTTAAATGTTATAATGAAAACATTTAAAGAGATATTTAATGGCTATATATGGTACATTAATGATATACACTGCATGTGCAGACCAAGTTGGTTTCTCTTTGTTAAAAACCAAAAAAAAAAAAAGACAATAACAAAAGCTAATCAACAGTAAAACAAAGCAAAGAGTCCAAAAAGTAGGCCTGAAGGAACAACCATAGTAAGTATATAGCTAAAAGTGGATTCTAAACTTATTAACTTACGTGGATCCAATTGAAAGGAAAAAAAAATGAAGAAAGGAGCTCACAATGTTGTGGAAGATAACGCTAAACATTCACTGAAATGATCTCATTCCTTGATGCTGTGAAGGACAGCCAGGAGTTTCTCTCTCCTTCAAGGCTTAACAGTGATATTTCCAAATGTGGATCCCAGATTGGATTCAGGCAGGATATAACCCAGTCGATTTTCTATGCAATATCTCTTTCTGAACTCACTGCCAATATAAAAAGCTGAAGTTGTCATGTAAAAATACTCTGAATTTTTAACTTTCATCATAAAAGCAAATGAGAAGATAAAAACACTGGACCATCCTACCAAAATTTGCTTGGGTTAGGACGCAGCATGTCACATTCAGCATCAGGTCTACTTCATTCATGTATGTGATTCTTTCAAAAAGTCCTCAGTTGTTTTGTAACCTTTCCTTTAGGCTGTTTAGTCTGTGAGATGTCAAGTCTGTCCTTGGAAAGTGTGTGTGTGTGTGTGTGTGTGTGTGAGAGAGAGAGAGAGAGAGAGAGAGAGAGAGAGAGAGAGAATCATCCCATGCATTGACTTTGTCAGGGGCACCTCCAGGTTATGCCAACTGTACTCTCAATTTTTAAGCCTCATCTCCATTTATACCCGTAATAATTCAGACACTATGAAATTAGATTTTTGGATCAGATTTGAGTATCTTTTATGTTAATGTGGGGAAAAGTGGCAGGCCCAGATTGTAATGAGATGACCAGATTGACTCTTAGGAAAGAGTGGGACTTTCCAGAAGATCAGAAAGCTATCTGCTCTGTAGAGGCTGCTAGGGAAGCGCATCAAGAATACCAGGAAAAGTATGAGCCAAAGGTTTTTGGGAAGGGCTCAGAGTCTTATAATAAGAGTTTCTCAGAGTTTTGTAATAAGGTTTAGGAAAAGTCACAATTAGTTGACAATTTATCATATTTTCTGGGCTGTGGTCTTTCCTATAAAACTGATAAGAAGTCTGGTAGAATATAGTGTGTTGGTGAAATGTGGAGGAGCCCCTAGTGGGAAGAACAGCCAATGTAATATTCACAGCATTGGCAGTATCTTCTTGTAGAGACTATTTGCCCCGTGTTTTTTTTTTTTTTTCAAAATCAGAACCCTGAATTTTGAACACATAATGTCTGGTACTTCTCAGTCTTCTCTTCCTTGCAGTAGTCAAGAACATGGGATCAAATTATGGTCAGTGAGCTGTTAATACAAGTTAACGTGTGCAATTTCCTAAATATGTCCCTAAATAGCGAGCATTAGGTCTCTTCTCAGTATGTGGCATAATTTAACCTCCAGATAATAGTGGCATGTCAATGCTTGTGTCCAAGCTAATTCATTGTGCAGAAGAATCACTTCAGCTGTGAATAGCCTTGTTCCAACTACTGCCTGAAAGCCAGGATCTCTATGACTTGCTTAAACAAGATCCTCTCTTTAAAAACAGCCTAGATGTTAAGGGATGGAAAACTGAGGCTGGGTTTGTACATACTGCTTTTTGCTGCCTAGAAGGGGGCTCCTTGAATATACGTCTTGTGGCCTGGCCTGTCTCCAAAACTTGGCACCTTGTTTGGAAAATGAATGAATAGTTGGTTTACACACATTCTCTTCTGGGGAGCCTGCATCTTAACTCTGCTAACTGCTAGTGCTATGGTTTAAATATGGCTGAAAAGCCTAAGAAATGTTATTCCTATTGCAGACAGGTTAGTAGGTGGAACTTTTAAGAGTTGTTTGGATCATGAAGGCTTATAAATGAATTAATGCTGCTATCACGGGAGCAGATTTGTTACTGCAAGAGTGGCTCCTTTATACAGCGTCAGGTTGGGTCACTTCTCTCTCTCTCTCTCTCTCTCCTCTCTCTCTCTCTCTCTCTCTTTCTCTCTCTGCCCTCCCACCATGATATAGTACATTAAGAAGGTTCTAGTTAGGTGGCAGCCCCTGATCTTTGACTTTGTCTTCAGAATTGTCAGCCGAAGAATTTCTGCTCTTTGCAAATCCTCAGCTCGGGCATTCTATTACATCAGAATAAAACAGCGGTCCCCAGGCTTTTTGACAACAGGAACCTGTTTGGTTGAAGGTCATCTCCCAAGGATGTGGGGGTGGGGGCGGCCAAGGGGGTGGGAAGTATTTGTTGTGCAGTAGGTTGTTGGAGGATAAGGATAGCTTTGTTAACGGTGAGCAGCCATAGGAAGAGAAAGGACCCAAGCTCCACCCCCTTCAAATTAGCCTTGGCATTACAACCTAATAGGAGGGCGCTGAATGGAGGTGGACACCTCACTTCTGACTCCCTGCTCATTTATCTCGGTGCCTTCCTCGTCCCAAAACCGCAGACCTGTATTAGTCTACGGCCCCGGGGGTTGCTACACAAGACTTCTCTTTGGGGGAAGTAGCTGTAAAATGAGTTCACAAAAATCTGCCCTACAACTCCCTTTCCAGTTCCAGATTGAGTGCGGATCCTCCAGTGAATTTAATCAAAATTGAGTAAGTGATCATTGAACTTCCGTAGATCCGTATCCCTTACTCCTTAGCCGTTCAGGGAGCCTAGCTCTGGTAGTCCTCAGTCTTTTCCCTCTAACACGCACAACTCATCTTTTTGGTGTAAGAAATTTGCTGAGTTAAGTACATTCCTCCGGTTTCTTCAGGAGAATTCCGTTTTCTCAAATAATTCTCCATGAATACGTCTACTCCTTTCAATTCGATAAGGAAAAAGAAGATAGGTTTTATTTGTTTGCTTGTTCGTTTTCACTTGCAGATGTTTTCAGGGTCATAGTGTTCATATGACTATAATCTAGGCAAAACACTATGAAAACCAGTATGGAGATTCTTCCAAAAACTAAATGGAAATTCCACGTGACCCAGCTATAACTCTTCTGGGTATGCATCCAAAAGAACTAGAGATACTATAGTATGATGGTATGTGCATCCTTGTGCATATAGCAGTGCAACTCTCAACAGCTGAATCTGAAGTAACCAATATGCCCATTAGCAGATGTGGTGTACACACACTATGGAGTACTGCTCTTCAAGAAAGGATAGGCTTGAGTCATTTGCAAGAAAATGAATCTCCTTAGATGCCATTAATAACCAAACAAAATAAATCAGACACAGAAGGTTAAATACCACACGATTTCTCTTATATGAGGAGCCCAGAATTAAAACAATAAAATAAAGGAAAATAATAGTAAATAAGGAGGTAGACTTCTTGGAACTGAGGAGAGGATTTGAAGATGGGGGAAGGCAATAGGGCGGGCAAAGAGGAGAAGAAATTAAAATGCCTAAGATACAGTGTGCATATGCACCAATTTCACAAGTTGAATGTAGCTATTGTATTAATGATACATTAACAAAATAATTATTATTGAAAAAGAAGTCAAGTGGAAAAGTCGCTATAGAAGTCTTTGTTACAGAGCACTTTTTGACTGCATGTTATTCAGTAGCGCCTTCACTCTGCAGCCTCTTGAGCTGCAGTGGAAATGTTTGAGATCGTCTCTTTTTCGTGTGTGTGGTACTTGGTGACTTCATTCTGAGTTGCATCTCCAGCCTTTCTCATTATTTATTTGAGACAGGGTGTTGCTAAATTGCCCAGGCTGGGCTGAAATTTATAATCTGCCCGCCTCAGCCTTCCAGTGATCTGGATTACAGTGCTGGTCCCAGAGCCCTGTTCCAGAGCACATCCAACCTGAACCAGCCCAGAGGGGCGTAGGGAACCCCAATTGTCTTCTCAGTACTTCTAATCACCTGCGGCCTGTTAGTTCCATTCCCCATCGCTCCTCTCTTGTCCTTTATTACCAGGCTCTTTTGGGTCAGGCTTCTGTGTTAATATTTCCCTTGATTATCCTCTATGATTTCTAATACTGTCATTCCAAGTGGAATAAAAACCTTATTTATATAACCAGTATAAGAAATACTAACTTTCTGCTAAAGAAGGATGTGCTTATACAAGTAGAGTTTTCCCTGTGATGCCACCAACAGAAAATGGTGACTTTGGCTGCTGTCACTGATGTAAACAACTATTGCATCCTAGAAGGAGAAATATTTGCTTTGGTTAAATCAAAGCTCGTTATCTAGCTAGTGATGACGTAATAAAATACGAAAGCTTATGTAGATGGAACAATAAAAATTTATTTCCTTCTAGCAATGGAGACTACATGTCCAAGATCAAGATGCGAATAGGGTTGGTTTCTTGTGAGGTCTCTCATTTTGACTTTGGCTAATTTATCACAGTATCTTTCTGTAGCCTTTTTGTCTGTGTATGCATTCAGCCTTGATAACTTTTTCTCTACTCAGAGGGCACCTGTTGTATTGGATTAGAGTCCTACCCTTATAACCTCATTTAGCCTTAATGGGTTCTTTAAAGGTTCTGTTTCCAAATGCAGTCACATTCAAGGTTAAAGATTCAATTTATGAATGTTGGGGAGAGTCACAAGTCAATGTATAATACAAAGAATAGTGCACATGACCCTTGACATTCATGAGTTTAACATCTGTAACCTCAATTGTGGATACAAAAGATTTTTCAAAAATTGAATATGTGCAGAGCAGTATACACTTTTTTTTTTCTTGTCTTTATTTTTTAAACAATGCCAGGCAAATATTTAGTGTTTGTATTGTGCTAAGTATTTTAAGCAATCTAATGACGATATAAAGTATACAAGTGGATGAGATTAAGTTCTATGCAAACGTAATTGCTGTTGTGGTTTGGGTCTGGCATGACCGCCCCCCTCCCCCCCCCCCCAAGTCCTTGTGTGTTTGGATGTGGTTGGATACCTATGGAGCCATTTTCTGATGAAAGGTGAGGTCTGGTTGGCAGGGGAAGATGCTTGGGGCTTCACCTATAAGGGGAAGGACACCAAGGCTTGTGCCAGAAGGGGTGGATCCCTGGAACAGCACCTGGAAGAGGGTATGATAGTTTCCCATTCCTCCCTCACTTGACTTCCTGTTTGTAATGCCATGAGGCGCTGCCTCCATCTCTGCCTCCACATGTGCTTCTATGGTTGCCAGCCACCCACGAATGGACTGGTACCTTCTATAACTGTGAGTAAAATAAACTTTTCCCCCTGATTTGTACATTTCAGGGATCAAGTCGCAGCAATGAGAAAGTGACAGAGGTAACTGCATAGAAGGAAATTGAGTATCTCTAGATTTTTGTTTCCTCAAGAAGGTCCTGGAATCACTTCCCCTTGGTTATTGACAAATAGCTAAATTTAGCCAACTGTTTATTAAAAATTAAATGTTCCTTCCTATGTTTACAGACAATGCCAAATGAAGAGAATAATAAACTACTATGTTGTTAAGAAATGAGAGATTGTGCCACATTCAAAGTCATAACTTTAAAAATTGTAAAAATTTCCTATAACTTTTTGTTGTCTATTTTCTTTAACACCCAATCTGTATATATTGCATATCTTTTATATTTATGATCTCTAAATTGCCTTAAGGTGAATAACATTAAAAAAACTATATTGGAAGAATTACTGTTTCTGAAGGAAATTTAATATTCAACCATTGCTCATGAAACTCATTTTCCAGCAAACACATTTAGATTGAGATTCACTACTGATACAAGCAAAGAGGCAATTTTCAAGTCTTCTTAATTAAAATGTTCTATCAAAGGGTTTCTTAACATAAGAAATGTGCACTTTATTTTGGTAACATGAATTTTTTATATTAGGAAGAGAAACGAAAAGGCTCACGCGAAACATTTTACTTACTTTTGTCATTTTTTAAGTTTAAATTAAGTATATTTATATGTGTGATCATTGTAGTTATTCTAAGGACAGACATATATTTCACTGAACCAAAGTGATATGTGTGTGTGTGTGTGTGTGTGTGTGTGTGTGTGTGTGTGTGTGGGTGGTGATATGTGTGTGTGTGTGTGGGTGTGTGTGCCTAAGCATAGAAACCCGCCATTTCTCACCTGCATTGGGTAGGTGCGTTCACGAATCTTCTCCTCATGTGTCTTTTCTGTGGATCTGCCTCCTTTCTCTTGCATCTCTTATTTCTTTTCCTGGCCAAGGACGACACGCATTTATTGGTTTTTGGTTTGGTTTTGCTTTGTTTTGCAGTGCTGAAGATGAAACCCAAGGATGCTTTATTACTGAGCTACACACTCAGATTATTTATTTATTATTTTTTCATAGACAAGATCTCACTCACCAGCTTCCCAGGCTGAGCCTCAGTCTCCCTAGTAACTGTGCCTGGCTTAATAGTTCGTTGTTGAATCTGCCTTTTCTCCCATCTCATTTCCTTTTGTCTTTCTTATCGTTGTTATTTGACTAAGATTTCACAGGGTCTGGTGCTCTGTAAGATCCTGCAGGGCTCCCTGTTAGTCAGAATGGCTGCCAATAGGTCGTAGCCAATGTGTCACCTCTGCACATTGTCAGTAGGCAGCATCCCTTTTAAGAATGATGTCAAGTCCCTTCTTGCCACAGGTGTCTGCTTATGGATAATGTGACCAATTAGACTACCAGCATATCTTGCCACAAGTGTTCCACTTTTGTGTAAAGGAAGAAATATTTTGATCAATGTGAATATGATTGAAAGGTACAAAATTTCTTTGAAATAAAAAAGAACTGACTAATGCAAATAAATTAAGTGGACAAAATGAATGTGGTGAGCATTGTCAATAATCAGTAACACATGATTCTTCCTATATACTCAAAGAAATAAGCACACACTGTAACTTGCTTGCAATAATTCAATGAGGATTGTATCTACAATAACAAATTTGTCGTAGAGTATTTGTTGGAATTGTACGGGTTCTATATTTTTACCTTATCGGGAATTTTTAATTTAATAATTATTTAATTTAAAATTTAATTCAGTTCTGCTGTGTCATTGTGCAGATTTATCTGAGATTTTTACCTTGCCCTATTTCCTCAGATTTTGATAAGAAAAATCAGTGTTTTATTTGATACAGAGATGAAAAAATTAAAAATTGAAATTCAATATCCTCTTAGAACATTCTTTACTATATTGATGCCTAAATCAAAATTCTTGCCCCTAAGATCACTTTGTAAATGTGCTAGTGTGTACATGTTTAAAGGACTTTTTATCTATGAGCTATTATTCCAAGACCTTTGCATAATGCAACTCTAATTCCCACACTTAGCCCACCAGTTAAGTGCTATCATGCTTAAATGAGAACACAGGGGAAAATTTGTACAACTAGTATGTTCTAGAGTCAGTATTCCAACTTGGGTAGTCTGGCACTGAATTCTAAACTTTCACATAGGTGTTTCTAGAATTTTCTTAAATACACTCACATATGTAGGTCATTTTCTGTTGCCACACAGACAATCTGAGACTGGATTATTTTAAAGAAAAATTTATTTTGGTTCATGATTCTGGAAGCTGGGAAATTCGAGGTAGCCTCGCTGCACCTGGTAGGGCCTCAGGCTGGTTCAACTCCCAAAAGAAAGTAGAAGAGAAATGGGTATGTTCACAGAAGACAAAACACTAGGGACAGTCTTGCTTTATTGTAACCCATGCTGTAAACGATCAAACCAGTTATCCCTGTAACAATCAGATCACCTCTTAGGAACCCCAAATCCCAACACTACTATCGTGAGAATCAGATTTCAACGTGAATTTCACACCACAACACACACATATCAAAGTCAGGAGGGAGATTCTAAAGACTGAAACAACTAAAATTTATTAATTTGTTAAGAGAAAAAAGGTTGTACTTTTAAGTTTTCTGCCTTCAGAAGTACTTTAAAGAAGCATGGCTTTTAAATGTTATATGTTTATCCTCAGTATAGGAAAAATAAACACAAGGTAAACTGTACAATTTTATTTTATTTAATAGGCAAATAGGTAAAGAATCAAAATACTGAGGAAAAACGTTTTGTCACAGGTTTAAAGTAAAACACTCTCACTGTGGACGAGAATGTAAATATAGGAGAAAAGATCCAAAACTAGTTATCCCTTTGACTTCTTTGCAGAAACTTTCCGATTACCACATGAGGAGATATATATATATATATATATATATATATATATATATATATATATATATATAATGTGTGTAACTATATTTCATCTTATAAAATCTATCTATCTATCTATCTATCTATCTATATATAATCAAGCACATTTATCCTTTATCCCTGGGGGTCTTAGAAATTACAAAAACATCTGAAGTGCCCCAAATATGCATTGGCCTAAGATTGTTTAAATAAATGACAGCCCACGGACACAATGGAACCATGTAGCCAATGTAAAAGTCCTGAGGTGGTGTTTGTTTGTGCTGAGGAGGTTCTCACAACCATTAGGTGGAATGAGAGGGACTGTAAAGTGTGCATGAGATGAGCGAATTTATGAAGTTTGAGCACATAAATCTATACATGAAACAGCACATGGGAGGCTGTCCACTCATAGAGAAACAGAAAATATTTCTGAGTAGTGGGATTTTGAGTGACTCGGTCTTATTTTTTTCTGTAATGTTTTGCATGACATTCGATGAACAGTTTTAATTTTACAGCAGTATTTTAAAGAATGAGGTTATATCACAACAAAGACACAGATAAGTCACAAATTTCTAGAGCTGAGCAAGTTGACCACTCTCTAGTCCTTGGGACATTCTCACTACTGGCCTGTCAGTCACCCTCAGAACTGGTAGCCCCTGACTGGGCCTCCCAACTTGTCACCATGTTGGATTAACGCTGAGGCCTTGGCCGTTACCCAGTGACACACAGTTGATGATTCACCCATTTTTCCCTTAATGTTTTTGTTTCCAACTGATAGTATTTTTGCTTGGAAAAATTATTTTTATTTGTTTTTCATGCGATGCTTTGCACATTCTAGAGCCAGAAACTTAATTTTAAAAATATTTAAACATAATTTCATAGATACAGGGAAGTTTTAAAAGTAGTACAAGGAATTCCTAGGCAGCCCTCAGACTTTCCGAATGCCGTTTTACAATTCTTTCTGTATTCATTTATTCTCTCAGAATAATTTGTAGTCAGCATGTCTTTTATCTCTAAGAAGCTCCATGTGTATGCTAAAAACAAAACATTAATTTATATAAGCACACTAAAATGATCAAAATGAGGAAATTCACATTAGAACAACACTATTATATAATAAACCTACTTTATGTGTATATCAATAATTATCACGATAATGTTTTTAATAGCAAAAGAAATTATAAATACGTGTATTGCATTAAGCTGTTATGTTCTCTTATTTCTCTTTAATCTAGACTAGTTCCCAAACTCTTCATTTTAATATCATGATGCTGACATTTATGAGCTTCCTCCAAGTGCTTCGTAAGGTTAGTCTGATGTCTCCTGCTGACTGGATGCTGACTATGCTTCTGAACCAGACAATCCTCATTTTTAAAATCTAATTCTCACAATAACTGCTGCTATCATTTTAAAGATGAATATACGGAGGCCAGGTAAGCAGCTTCCAATAACCAGACTTCATACCTAGGGCCCTGGTCTGAACCTAAGGCTTGGTCTTTGGCCTTTAATCTCTAACATGGAGACTAATATTATCATGTAATTGGTTTATAATTTTTACATGCCAGAATCTCTCTTGGTGATCTTCTCTGCTGTGTTTTTTGGTCTCAAGATAACCTTACAAGGAGGGTATTACCCATTACATTTATAGAAAAGAACACTAAGAATTAGAACAATTGCATAAACCACCCCAAGTTAAACATGTAGTTTTTCTCACTATTTTAGACGTTATGATGATATTCTGTGTATACATGAGAATCACCCAAATAGATCTTTAAAGCATACTTACGCCCAATCCTCACCCTCAGTCAATTAAATGAATCTCTCAGCAAAGGTTCCAGCATCGCTACCTCACCTCATCTTATTTTAAGAATGCAGGTAGTCTCAGAAAGATTGCAATTCACTGATATAGAATTTGGAACTTTTTCACTAATCCTAATAATTAGAAAGATTTCTTAGGAAACTGGCCAAAGATTTTGGTTATTACTAGTCTTCCCTTTCAGGAAACAGCCATGTGAAGTGGAATTTTAAATCAGTTCTTCCAAACACAACACTCAAACCCCATTTCAGAACCTTTAGTTTGATTCTTTTTTATGCAGTCTACATTAAAACCAGTCCAACGCCTCGAAATATCACTCTGATATTCATTTACTCCCACAACTTTATCTCCTTTGCTGGATTATAAGCCTGAAATCAAGTACTGAATCTCATCCATCCTTAACCCCATATCAACTATAACAATACACATAGTAGGCATTCATAAGGGTTTGCTGCATAAACTTTGACCTTGAATGCCTTCGTTTTAATTTTCTCTTTTGCCCAGCTAAAGCTTTGACAGCTTTTGTTGTGTATCACCTTGAAATAGACATTTTTTACACCAAAAGTTTTATGATCAAATAAAAGGTTGAGAATTTCTCTGTGTACTTTATTTTCATATTATTTGTAACCATAAAATATATGATATGTCCTGCACAAATCCCTGAAGTCTCTGTGTCACCAAACCTTTCTCAGAAGATATATTGGATTATCCTTAATCTTCCTAAAACTTGTGAAGGGCAAATTTAAGGACCTTTCAGTGTACAGTTTTGAAAAGAGGCTCATAATGGCATTTAAACACTTCTGTTTTTACAGGTCCTTTTGTTCATTTATTAATCTAGCCCTCTACTTCAGTAACACTGAATGGGGCTACCAGCCATCATTTCCCTTTAAGTCGTTGTCCTTTTGCCTTATTTTGTGTCCATGCTACAAAAGCTGTCAGCTCACCAGCCAGTCTAGACTGACCAAAGGAGTCCTGTACAGCGTGCTTTGGATGTCACGCGGGCCTGTAATGGAGCGGTTTTCCTGTTGACTTGCAGGTCAACTTGCTATTGAATGTCTTCTTGTTCTAAGGAAGCCCTAGTTGGTCTTACTGTCTCATATCTAATTTACAATTCAAATCTACAGTACATTGCTACTTACTTCTAGCTTTTCTTCTTTGAATGACAATTTTGGGGCAGAAATATACCCAAAGTTGCCTTTAGTGTACACAAAACAATGTACTAATCTCCCTCATCATCTTATCCCAAGGAATTTGCTTCTTTAACATGAAGCATCAAGAGGAGGCCTGGATACCTAGCTAGGGAGCTGTCATTGATTGATTGATTAGTTTTTGTTTTTTGTTTATAATACTTTAAGGTATTTCTTAATTTTTGCTCAATGTCTTATTTGTCCTTGCGCATGGTCACTTCAGGGCCACTCCTGCTGCTCTTCCCCAGAGACATCTTCACATAGTTTCAATGATGCTAGTTTTGTGACCTCATGTTCTCCTAGTTACTGCAGAAAATCATCTTTACAACTGGACTGTTAATAGATGTCTTAGTCCATTCCCCGGTGTTACAATAAAATATTAGATACTTGGTAGTGCATGAAGAAAAGAGATTTACTTAGCTCACAGTTTTGTAGTCTGAAGGTCCAAGATCAGGTGGCTTATGCCTGTTCACTCTCTGGTAAGGACCTCATGGCAAATGGTATCATGGTGTACGTGTGCGACAGGGAGAGATCACACGGTGAAACTACAAGCCAGGGAGCATAAGGAGGGGCCACCACTCCTCTTGTAAGGTCAAAATTAAATGTCTTCTATGGTTAATATCTCAACAACTTTATTATCTCTTACTGGGGTCCACCTCTTAAAAGTTCCATGTCTCCCAACACAGCACACTAGAAACTGAGTTTCCATTTCACAAACTTTGTGAGGGACAAACCACATCTAAAGCATAGCAATAGATGTCTCATATGTAAAAAATAAAAATATTCAAGTAATCTAAAGAAATTCTGACTGCCACACAATATTTTGGTTTCTTAAGTGGGATTTCACAGATCCTTTGAGATGTTAGCATGCTTTGTGAGTCTCTGAGAAATTGAAATGAATTCATATTTCCAAAATTTGTTTGATCTAGAAGGCCCTCTTGGCTTTTTTTTTTACCACATACACACACACACACACACACACACACACACACACACACACACACAGTAAAGAGCATTATTGGAAATTACTGATTTAAAAAATGCAGTGACAGCTCATACATTTCTTGACTTTGGACACTTAGTTAAAGCTTCCAGTGTGATATTTTGAAGAATATGCTAAGATTTTTGTTAATGAGTCTTAAAAATACATTTTTTTACCTAAATAACACCAAAAGCCTCAGTATAAACAGCAAGTGAAGTAAAGCCCCCTCCCTCAAAGATGCGTACGCCTTAACCCCTGCATAATGTGTGGAATTATGGTTACTAATAAACTGACCTCAATTTAGAAGTCGTCTCCCAGATTGTTCAGGCAGGTCCAATGTAGCCACAAGGCTCCTTAACAGTAGAAGGTAGCAGATGAGAATAGCAGAGGGGGACGAGTATGAAAAAAAATTGCAAAAAAAAAAATGAATGAAAGGATGTAGCCAAAAGATCCGGGAGCCAAAGATCAAGATAGCCTCTAGAAGTTAGAAAAGAAAAATGCAAAACAAATACACAAACAACAACACAAAATAAACCCTCAGAGCCTCCAGAAAGGAATGGTGTACTGGTGACTCATTTTAGCCCAGTGAGACTGATTTTAGATCTGGCCTCTGGAATTCTGACAACTGTGTGTTATTTAAGCCAGTAAGTGTGTAGTAATTTCTGGCAGCAACAGTATAACACTACTGCAGTAGTAAACATACATTGCCATCTAATAAGATTCTACCATCAGGAAATTAAATAAATATTTTCATTTTGAAATTTCTCTCTGGTTTTTCCTAAATGTCTCTCTGATTTTGTAGTCTTACGATCCTTTTAATATAAAATGAGAAAATCAGTAATTCCTTCATAGAATCTGTCATATGAATTGAGGCCATTTCTGTATATCAAGTTAGAGAAAAATGTACTCTGGACTGATGGTATTAAAACTTTCATTAGAGAGAGGCCTACTTTGTTTTGATAATGCCTTTGTAAGAGAGAGACGGGGGGGGGGGGGGGGGGGG